>CM055741.1:12934378-13003856 GCA_029465975.1 Dallia pectoralis | reverse complement strand
GGTGCCCTGCAAAAACATATTCAAAAACAGACCCGGGATATGAAGCTAGGGGGAGAAGAAATCAAATTACAGTGGGTATCAGTCTGGAGGAGACATTTCTCCCAAATACACGGTGTTAAAAGACACCCGTAGAACAGGCAGGGGAGGATAGCTAAAGATCTTTCCCTTTGATGAGACATAACAATAGCCAAATCCCTATCCTCTTCTTATTTAAGTTACTGAGGACTCTAAAAAGGGAAGTTCTGCAAAGTCGCTCAGAAGCTTGTGCTTTAGGTGAGGGGAGGGAAGTAGCGAGAGGGCGGGCGTGGGGGGGGCGCAAGATAATGTTTATGCATTAGATTTTCAAAGCGCTTTTTTCTGCAAGGAAATTCTGATTCAAAGGTGTACTTCTTGCTGAGAGATCTGAGGGTTTCTTTCCTCCTCCCTGTTAATGTTTGAGTGACAAAGTCTCTCAGTGTAGCTTAGCTGAGGCTTTGTGCGCCCGTTGTTTCTGCGTGTGACTACTGTATCCGGCCATATCCACTCCGGTCAGTGAGCGATGCGTGTCCCTTTGCGTTATAGAGTATCCGTTCCGTAGGCGATATACAACGGGACATTGGGAAGGTTCCGTACCGCACATTTCACTTGTGATTGTGTTCCCTAATCCCTCGGTTCATAATAACCTCACTTAGTCCCTACGGCAGCAAGATATATACCATTCAGTGCGTTGAAACGCAGCTGTCACATTCGTCGCATCTGAAACGCAGTTGCCGCGACGCCACTACGTCGTCGCCGTCGACCTATTTGAAGTCGCGTCCGTTAATGGCCCATGAGGTGTGGCTTCTGCTAAGTCTGATCTGATCTGAGCGGATTTTGACGGTGCGTCGGGAGCGAGCAATGCGAGCACTTGTGAGACCACGCACGTAGTGCTGAAGTGCTGAACACAGTGACCATACGAACGCGTGACTACTGAGCACGGTGCCCATACGAACGGGTGACTACTGAGCACGATGCCCATACGAACGGGTGACTACTGAGCACGATGCCCATACGAACGCGTGACTACTGAGCACGGTGCCCATACGAACGGGTGACTACTGAGCACGGTGCCCATACGAACGGGTGACTACTGAGCACGGTGCCCATACGAACGCGTGACTACTGAGCACGGTGCCCATACGAACGGGTGACTACTGAGCACGGTGCCCATACGAACGGGTGACTACTGAGCACGATGCCCATACGAACGCGTGACTACTGAGCACGGTGCCCATACGAACGGGTGACTACTGAGCACGATGCCCATACGAACGCGTGACTACTGAGCACGGTGCCCATACGAACGGGTGACTACTGAGCACGATGCCCATACGAACACGTGACTACTGAGCACGGTGCCCATACGAACGGGTGACTACTGAGCACGGTGCCCATACGAACGGGTGACTACTGAGCACGATGCCCATACGAACGCGTGACTACTGAGCACGGTGCCCATACGAACGCGTGACTACTGAGCACGATGCCCATACGAACGGGTGACTACTGAGCACGGTGCCCATACGAACGGGTGACTACTGAGCACGGTGCCCATACGAACGGGTGACTACTGAGCACGGTGCCCATACGAACGCGTGACTACTGAGCACGGTGCCCATACGAACGGGTGACTACTGAGCACGGTGCCCATACGAACGGGTGACTACTGAGCACGATGCCCATACGAACGGGTGACTACTGAGCACGATGCCCATACGAACACGTGACTACTGAGCACGGTGCCCATACGAACGCGTGACTACTGAGCACGATGCCCATACGAACGGGTGACTACTGAGCACGGTGCCCATACGAACGGGTGACTACTGAGCACGGTGCCCATACGAACGGGTGACTACTGAGCACGATGCCCATACGAACGGGTGACTACTGAGCACGGTGCCCATACGAACGGGTGACTACTGAGCACGATGCCCATACGAACGCGTGACTACTGAGCACGGTGCCCATACGAACGCGTGACTGCTGAGCACGGTGCCCATACGAACGCGTGACTACTGAGCACGATGCCCATACGAACGGGTGACTACTGAGCACGGTGCCCATACGAACGGGTGACTACTGAGCACGGTGCCCATACGAACGGGTGACTACTGAGCACGATGCCCATACGAACGGGTGACTACTGAGCACGGTGCCCATACGAACGGGTGACTACTGAGCACGATGCCCATACGAACGCGTGACTACTGAGCACGGTGCCCATACGAACGCGTGACTACTGAGCACGATGCCCATACGAACGGGTGACTACTGAGCACGGTGCCCATACGAACGGGTGACTACTGAGCACGATGCCCATACGAACACGTGACTACTGAGCACGGTGCCCATACGAACGGGTGACTACTGAGCACGGTGCCCATACGAACGGGTGACTACTGAGCACGATGCCCATACGAACACGTGACTACTGAGCACGGTGCCCATACGAACGCGTGACTACTGAGCACGATGCCCATACGAACGGGTGACTACTGAGCACGGTGCCCATACGAACGGGTGACTACTGAGCACGGTGCCCATACGAACGGGTGACTACTGAGCACGGTGCCCATACGAACGCGTGACTACTGAGCACGGTGCCCATACGAACGGGTGACTACTGAGCACGGTGCCCATACGAACGGGTGACTACTGAGCACGATGCCCATACGAACGGGTGACTACTGAGCACGATGCCCATACGAACGCGTGACTACTGAGCACGGTGCCCATACGAACGCGTGACTACTGAGCACGATGCCCATACGAACGGGTGACTACTGAGCACGGTGCCCATACGAACGGGTGACTACTGAGCACGGTGCCCATACGAACGGGTGACTACTGAGCACGGTGCCCATACGAACGCGTGACTACTGAGCACGGTGCCCATACGAACGCGTGACTACTGAGCACGATGCCCATACGAACGCGTGACTACTGAGCACGGTGCCCATACGAACGCGTGACTACTGAGCACGGTGCCCATACGAACGCGTGACTACTGAGCACGATGCCCATACGAACGGGTGACTACTGAGCACGGTGCCCATACGAACGCGTGACTACTGAGCACGATGCCCATACGAACGGGTGACTACTGAGCACGGTGCCCATACGAACGGGTGACTACTGAGCACGGTGCCCATACGAACGGGTGACTACTGAGCACGGTGCCCATACGAACGCGTGACTACTGAGCACGGTGCCCATACAAACGGGTGACTACTGAGCACGGTGCCCATACGAACGGGTGACTACTGAGCACGATGCCCATACGAACACGTGACTACTGAGCACGGTGCCCATACGAACGGGTGACTACTGAGCACGGTGCCCATACGAACGGGTGACTACTGAGCACGATGCCCATACGAACGCGTGACTACTGAGCACGGCGCCCATACGAACGCGTGACTACTGAGCACGGTGCCCATACGAACGGGTGACTACTGAGCACGGTGCCCATACGAACGGGTGACTACTGAGCACGGTGCCCATACGAACGCGTGACTACTGAGCACGATGCCCATACGAACGGGTGACTACTGAGCACGATGCCCATACGAACACGTGACTACTGAGCACGGTGCCCATACGAACGGGTGACTACTGAGCACGGTGCCCATACGAACACGTGAATACTGAGCACGGTGCCCATACGAACGGGTGACTACTGAGCACGGTGCCCATACGAACGGGTGACTACTGAGCACGGTGCCCATACGAACGGGTGACTACTGAGCACGATGCCCATACGAACACGTGACTACTGAGCACGGTGCCCATACGAACGCGTGACTACTGAGCACGATGCCCATACGAACGGGTGACTACTGAGCACGATGCCCATACAAACGCGTGACTACTGAGCACGGTGCCCATACGAACACGTGACTACTGAGCACGGTGCCCATACGAACGGGTGACTACTGAGCACGATGCCCATACGAACACGTGACTACTGAGCACGGTGCCCATACGAACGCGTGACTACTGAGCACGATGCCCATACGAACGGGTGACTACTGAGCACGATGCCCATACAAACGCGTGACTACTGAGCACGGTGCCCATACGAACGGGTGACTACTGAGCACGGTGCCCATACGAACGGGTGACTACTGAGCACGATGCCCATACAAACGCGTGACTACTGAGCACGATGCCCATACGAACGAGTGACTACTGAGCACGGTGCCCATACGAACGGGTGACTACTGAGCACGATGCCCATACGAACGGGTGACTACTGAGCACGGTGCCCATACGAACGCGTGACTACTGAGCACGATGCCCATACGAACGGGTGACTACTGAGCACGGTGCCCATACGAACGCGTGAATACTGAGCACGGTGCCCATACGAACGCGTGACTACTGAGCACGGTGCCCATACGAACGGGTGACTACTGAGCACGATGCCCATACGAACGGGTGACTACTGAGCACGGTGCCCATACGAACGCGTGACTACTGAGCACGATGCCCATACGAACGGGTGACTACTGAGCACGGTGCCCATACGAACACGTGACTACTGAGCACGGTGCCCATACGAACGCGTGACTACTGAGCACGGTGCCCATACGAACGGGTGACTACTGAGCACGATGCCCATACAAACGCGTGACTACTGAGCACGATGCCCATACGAACGCGTGACTACTGAGCGCGGTGCCCATACGAACGGGTGACTACTGAGCACGATGCCCATACGAACGGGTGACTACTGAGCACGGTGCCCATACGAACGCGTGACTACTGAGCACGATGCCCATACGAACGGGTGACTACTGAGCACGGTGCCCATACGAACGCGTGAATACTGAGCACGGTGCCCATACGAACGCGTGACTACTGAGCACGGTGCCCATACGAACGGGTGACTACTGAGCACGGTGCCCATACGAACGCGTGACTACTGAGCACGATGCCCATACGAACACGTGACTACTGAGCACGATGCCCATACGAACGGGTGACTACTGAGCACGATGCCCATACAAACGCGTGACTACTGAGCACGGTGCCCATACGAACGGGTGACTACTGAGCACGGTGCCCATACGAACGGGTGACTACTGAGCACGATGCCCATACGAACGCGTGACTACTGAGCACGATGCCCATACGAACACGTGACTACTGAGCACGGTGCCCATACGAACGCGTGAATACTGAGCACGATGCCCATACGAACACGTGACTACTGAGCACGGTGCCCATACGAACGCGTGACTACTGAGCACGGTGCCCATACGAACACGTGAATACTGAGCACGGTGCCCATACGAACGCGTGACTACTGAGCACGGTGCCCATACGAACGGGTGACTACTGAGCACGATGCCCATACGAACGGGTGACTACTGAGCACGGTGCCCATACGAACGCGTGACTACTGAGCACGGTGCCCATACGAACACGTGAATACTGAGCACGGTGCCCATACGAACGCGTGACTACTGAGCACGGTGCCCATACGAACGGGTGACTACTGAGCACGATGCCCATACGAACGGGTGACTACTGAGCACGGTGCCCATACGAACGCGTGACTACTGAGCACGGTGCCCATACGAACGCGTGACTACTGAGCACGGTGCCCATACGAACGCGTGAATACTGAGCACGATGCCCATACGAACACGTGAATACTGAGCACGATGCCCATACGAACACGTGACTACTGAGCACGGTGCCCATACGAACGGGTGACTACTGAGCACGATGCCCATACGAACACGTGACTACTGAGCACGGTGCCCATACGAACGGGTGACTACTGAGCACGGTGCCCATACGAACACGTGACTACTGAGCACGGTGCCCATACGAACGCGTGTGATTAAAAATTCAAATGAGCGCCTTTAGAATCAATGGAAGTCTTTGATGGCCCCTAATGAGGACGATATGTGAAGTTAAACACTCGGAGCCGCTGGAAGTGCCACCGCAGATGGAGGGGGGAGAGGAGCGACCCGCGTCTTTGATGCAGGGATTTCACCGTGGGGCAACGGTTGGCTGGCTCGGGATCCGGAGACGCCACGGAGCCGGGACGTTAGCGACGTTCCCCAAGACACCGTTTCCAGCAATCCCTCGCCAACACTCCGGGACTACTGAGGGGGAGAAGAAGCGAACGAGACGGAAGTAGAACGCAAAAGGGAACGAAAGACGGAATAATGTGAAAGTTGTCTAAGAGCGAGAACAGAAGTGTGTAAAGGAACAGGGACAGAACGTGATAAGAAAATGAAGTGATGGGAAACCGGGAGGAGGAGGAGGACGAGGATGAGGACACAAAAGTGAACCCTTTCCATCTCATCCCTGTACCCGACACCAACTCACCGGGAGCACGTCAGCGGGGGGGCGGGCTTGATTAACTGGGACAGAGGGAGGAAGGTATTAGCGCTCACACAGCCCGGCGTACACACACACACACACACACACACGCTCACAGAGACACACTCCCCACACGCAGAGAGACTGGGGCTGTGCTGTTCTTCCATCTTCCCAAAGCAGTGGGAGTCTAGTGGCACTTTGAACTTGCCCACCATTAAAAGCCTGGCAGAGTTTTGAAGATGCCTGTTGAAAGGGAACCTGTGCATTTGTGATGTAAATGTAGTTTCTCCACTCCTCTCGTCTCCCCTTTTTCGTTTTTTGACGGCCTTTGAAATTTGTCATATGCACGTCCAATTTAACAGACAGAGGCTTTCTTTTGGCCCCTGTTTCATATTGCCACAATCCATTTTAGTATCTACGTTAGAAAGTATTGGCCGCATGTTTGCGTTTGATTTTCCGATATGATCACCATTGAAATGTTTCAGACACGTGCGCGGAGTTGTATGGTCTGTGTCAGATTTGTGCCGTTGCTGTTCTACTAACACGACTTCTAAGATGTTTTTTTCCCCTTTCCTTTGTGACCTCTTTGATCATGTGGTCACATCCCTCCCCTGTATGCCCCTGCACTGTATCCGACACCAGTTAAAAGTCTCCGGCGTCACAGCTGAATTGGCACAATATTCCCATAATGTTTACGTTCCGTTTATACTCGCGAGTCGTCTGGCGTGGTCGGCCCATGCATGACTGACGGCTGAAACAAACACGTCAGTCTGGCCTGTCCGACAAACTCTCGACCTCTGACCCCAATCGCGCTGATGAAAGACGGGCCGCCGCGTGACGCCTGTTTATACTCCTCCCCGGTCTCAGAAGTCGTGGAAGCAGGGAGGGGTCGTGGCGTTCAAAGCTTCCAGCTGGAGGCAGCGGTGTGTGGCTGGGAGCGGGGAAGGCGATCGGGGTGCTGGAAGGGTGGAAGCAGCAGTGGTGGGAGACAGCTGGAGTGCACAGCGTTCACACGCTTCTGGACCTGGTACCCACCTGTCAGTGTGACCAGCCCCGCACCCCACCCCAATCCACCGTCCATCCCAAATGTGGTAACCGAGTAACCGTACCGGGACAACGGCGAGGGTCGCCAGCTGTGACATTGGCTGATTTCACGGGGGCTTGTTTACGCCCCCCCTTCTTCGCGGGAGTCGGGTTGTAGGCAGAACCTACGCCACCCTGTATGACACGGCGGGTGTCGGATGAGGATTGACGATTACTGGGTGGACGTTGAGTAGAGAATCGACGTCCGAAGTGTGGCAAACAGGGTTTCCTGGTGTTTCTGTCCACGAATATGGTCCCTTCAAAGTGAAACAAATGTCACAAAACTTCAAAGGGCTTTTTAAAGTCGATGGCATTTGGGGAAGTGAATTTCACACGCTTTGCTATTTGTCAACCGCCAACGTCCGCGGGAGTTTCAGGGAATTACGTATTGCAAAATACATTTTGTTAAAACTTCTGCTGGTGGAGATTTTTAAGATGAATTCAATTGTTTCAAGTATGTCAAAACTGACATTATCATTAGCAACAAAACGGTCAAAATCGTAAGGAAAGGTGTTGACGTGCCTGCATTATAAGATGGTTAACTCTTGTTGCAAACAAACCCCTAAACCAGTTGCCTGTTGGTACGACAACTCACATTGAGTAGTTGAAAACCTAATTGTCTCTCCGGAATCAGGTTCAGACCTCTGCTTATTGAATTTGCACTACTAGGAAACATGCAGCATCTCTCTTTGGACAACTTCATTGCTTTGAGCTGATATCTTAAGGCTTTTAATAAAAACAATATTCCTTCTCTATTAATATAAAGCTCAAATGTGTCCTACTGCCATGTCTTTCACCCATGACTTCGAGCACTTTTTTCCCATGACTCAACCATTTTCTACTGACTAGATTTTCTGCAAGACTTCACTCATCCAGTATCAACTGCCATTCTATACCTTCATTCCTAGATGCAGATCCATGTTTGGACTGACCCCTAACTGATTTGTTAATCTTTAAACTCGTATTGCTTTTAAGCTAGCCCACAGATACCTTGTGCACAATATTCACTGTCTCCTAACTCCTCATTAAAATCGGGGAATGTAAAGTCAAAACTTATCCCGTCTAATTCTACTCTCCGAACGTTACTTCTCCGTAAACACTCGCAGAACTGAGATACTCGGAACAGTCAATCCCCCCCTCCACCTCACGCGCCTCCTTTTGCGAGGACCGCCTATAGATTGAAAGAGATGCTTTGTGTCTCATCCTGTCACTCTCTGGCCAAGCCAGACACACGCGGTGTGTAGCTGTGTGTGTTGCGGCTGTTTTCATGCCCATCTTTCATGATTGAGTCTTAATAAAGCCTAATCCCTGCCGCGCTGTCCCCTCTCTGTTCCCTCGGCTCCCGCTGGTTGCGTGTCTTGAGTGGCTCCTAATTTGTCGACAGAAACTTCTCAAACCGCCGCGGCGCGCTAGGGGACGCCGCGCGCGCGCGGGCGGGACGTGGCTCCACCGACTTACCGTCACACTCGCCAGATCTCTACCTGGCTTATTCCTTTGGAACGGGAGAAGAAAAGGCCTTCAGAAATAATGGGAAGACAAGTTCTCTCCCTCACAGACACAACACAAACAGCAATTCGCCCGAGCTTTGTTTGTCTCTCTGACTCTCTACCTCTGTCTCTCTCCCTTTCTTTTTTTTCGCCGTGAAAAAAGGGAGAAAAAATAGGCTGTGCTGTTTGGCGGTTGAAGCCGTTGCCGCCGCACCTGGCGTCGCGCGACTGCTCTTTGATCACTTGTCGAGTGGAATTCCTTCGCTGGATTAAAGCACGCTTGGTCGGGGGGAGGATGGAATAGGGGAAGGGAGGGGGCGAGTAAGAGAAGAGAATTTGTTTCTGAAAGGGAGCCCCTACATCGTTTTTGCACTTTAAATAATACGCCGTCCGTAATTAGAATCGGGATGAATGGTTGAATTGTTTTTTTTCCTGACCTCCAGCCGTCCTTTGCTCGCCGCACGACCTTCCTAGACACTCGCACAAATCGACCTGTGATCAAATTAATGTTATTGTTACCTTTCGTGCTCGCTGCGCCGACCTCACGCCGTGAAGCAACATCAACAGAGATATCGTTGTTGTGCGTGCGGTGCGTCTTCCTCGCTGTGCGCTTCCGTCTCGCTTTGTCTCGAACTCGGGCTTCAGGTTTGCATGGAGATACTGACGCAGAACTATGTGACTTGGCTCGTGTGTAGCAGCGCAGCAGTCAAAGGCACCACATCACAGTGCTGAGTCGTCCAGCGCAGTCTGGGTTCAGGCCTTGACTGTGCACCTTCCTGGTGAAGGGCATTGTGACTAGCAGTGCACCGGCTGGGGAAAAGTGACATCGGGGAGGATTTCCTCATTGTGTATCTCAGAGGAAGTGTGTCAGGAGTTTAGGTCACTCAAACATACTAGAGATTTGAGTTGGAGGAAGAAATGCATACGATTGGTTGACTCCTCGGTGTTCCTCTACAGTCCTTCAAAAGGATTTCCGGTTTAAAATGGTGACAAAAAAACGAAACATGCGTGTTTCACTGTGTACACTGTGTAGTCTTTGAGACAGTTTTAACGCAATTGTCTTCAAATTTGCAAAACTAAGGGGGGTTTTATCAGAAAATGTGGCGCATGCTACCTCCGAATGTGGCACCTTGAACTATGGGTATCTGCAGGTTTACACAACAAAACAAGAGACCTCTGCGATCCGTCTCTCCGAAAATGCATCGTAAGTTCTGCCTCCAGGGTAGATCTGCCTTCAGCTCTTGTTTAAGTATGCGACACTCTCATGTGTCTGAGCACGTTGCAATCTTTAACTCACCGGAGCGGGCTTGGAGTTGCTGTAATAAAACAAGCATTGGCTACAATTACGTACCACCAAATTGAAAAGAAGCGGGGTGAGGGTGAGAGGTGTCGACAAGGGGTTGAGAGTTGTTGTAATTGTGCAAATAGTTTTCACCGCAGCACTCCCAGGGAACATGCGCCGGCCTATCAGGATACGTTTGATTTTAAACGGGGGGGGTTCTAATTGTTGTTTTGATATGTACACATTTGTGGTTCTGAAATCTGAGCCTTATGATTCTTGAGTGTGCCGCTGTTAATCACCGTTTGATTTCAAATGATTGCTTGTCCTTCCACACATTTGCCTTACCGTACTATGGATGAGTCCCAATATAAGCGTAATCAAATCCGCCCATTGGCTTAAGTGTGTGTACGCATGCATGTTCATAAGAGCGCGCTGTCTGCTCCAGCTGCTGCCTTGTGTGTGTGTGTGTCTGTGTGTCTGTGTGTCTGTGTGTCTGTGTGTGTGTGTGTGTGTGTGTGTGTGTGTGTGTGTGTGTGTGTGTGTGTGTGTGTGTGTGTGTGCGTGTGCGTGTCTGTGTGTGTGTCCGTGTGTGTGTCCGTGTGTGTGTCCGTGTGTGTGTCTGTGTGTGTGTGTGTGTGTGTGTGTGTGTGTGTGTGTGTGTGTGTGTGTGTGTGTGTGTGTGTGAGAAACAAAGATACCCCTGCGTCCTTCACTGATCTTACTAACCTCCGAGGTCAGCAGTTACTGAACCACATCAAACAAGTCTAGCGTCTCCATAAAGTGCCATGTCAAAGTTGATTGAACCATGAAGATCTGCCAGTCCAGCTGTCCTGTTGTGTTTTCTATCTCTCCTCTCGCTCTCTGCAGGAGACTTTGGAAGTCGCGTCGTGACAGGTGATGGCCGGAGGCTACGCCCCAGTCTGAGGCGGGTTTAACCGGGCCTCACGCTGCTCGGGCAAGAAAAAGAGAAGTTAATATGGTTAAAATGGATCTATTGGTGATATTGCACCTTCACTTAAAGAGACCAAAACAAATCCTTAGTTCTCTAAAGAATCATTCACGCATGCCCTTCCAATTTTTTTTGGTCAACTGAGAAATTAAGTAGATGCTGTTCCTCAATTAAGAAAAGTAAAGCTATCTAGCCATGTTCTAACTCAAACTCTGTTGCTGATCTGTTTTCATTTAAGAAAATAGTTAATGTACTAAACTATGTGAATTATTTCTCTACCATGCGTAAGTCGTCAGACCCGGACATCATTACTGACTAAAATTAGAATAGTATTGTGTTTAATCAGATTGTTATCTCGAAAGGATTACAAACATACGAATTAATATTGTTGAGTCGAACCTCAGATGACTGCATTTCAACCTCCTAGCCTCCACTGGGCTCTATGGAAGATCAGTCAACTTCTGATGGATCTTTGTTTTGTTGCAGCTTTCTACTTGTTATGTAGACGTCTTGTTTAAGATTGTGTGTAAAAAAGCAACTGGGTCAGATTTGTTAATCCTTTTTGACTGCAGCTTTCCGTTCATCTGAATGTTTAACACTTTTAACCTTGATATTATTTCTTGTTGCCATTCCCAGGGTCTGGAATAATCCTCCCTCATGCATTGGCCCATTTCAAAACTCTCTTGCTTACACTTTACATTCCTATATAAATACTCCATTTACTTTCTTTTTTTACTTATCCATGTGTAGAACTAACAGACATCAGTTTAAACTCTCGTCTTTGCCCCATCTATGGATTTACATTGTTTGTCAGTGTATAGATAATAAGCACTTCTTATTGACTTATTAACTGTTTATTGACTTTACAGACACGTATTTCGTAGACTTCCATCTGTTGGCGTGAACTTATTCGCAAAGCTGGATTGAGAATTATTTTGTAGACAGTAAATTAGGTTTCTTGAATGTCCCGCAAGGATACATTCTTTGTCCATGCCTTTTCACAATCCACATTAACAATCAAAGTTATCTGTAAACTCTATTTATTTTCATCTGACGACAATTTACAATGTTGTGTATGTTATTGCAACCAACTGAGATTTACTAAAATGGTTCATAATCAAATCACATACAAATATTTGAAATGATTATTGCATTTTACTTTTCGTTAAAAAAGCACAAGCTATCAGACAGTTGTCAACGAGAATGAGAACAAACTCTGGACATCTCTTTAATCGTTTTTTTCCTATCACACTGCTCTCCCAACATGGAAGTCGATACTTGAATCCTTACGTTCGGAAGGAACTCTCTCCAATCTACCTCCGTTGAGATCACAGGCGCCTGGGCTGCCACCAGCAGTCAATGGAGCGCAATGAGTTAAGGTAACCTCATTAAATTATTAACTCCGCAAATCCAGATGGTGTAGGCTAACTTCTTGGTCCTCTGGGCTAATCTACAGGCAGGATTCAAACCGTCGTCTCACAACAATGCAACTGCATTGTATATGTATATTTTCTATGTGCATTTTATGTGATATCAATATATTGGGTATATTAATGTCTGATATCCATGCATATATATATATCCATATATATATATGCATTTGTTTATGTAGGGTTACATTTTAAGATAAACATTTGGTTTCATTAATCCCACCCCTGCTACAGCATAAACAAAATAAATAACAAACGGCCTTTAAGCTCGTTTTGACTATTCCTTGGCCTGCAGTTTTTGAGCTAATTGCTGTTTACGAAACTGCCTCCAAATATTATGATTTCCCACACGTTTTTGGTTATTACTTTCTTTAAGGATAAGTTTCCCAGTAGTTATACCAAGTAAGATACATTGTGACATTCTTAAACACGCGGGTGTTAGTGGATCAATAACTCATTGTGGTATTACATGGGTATTTATTGTGACTGACTGATCTAAGAAAGTCATTATTTAAGTTGCAAGGTGATTTGTAGATTGGTCTGTCGCCAACCGTTTGCAGTTGCTTTGGTCCTCTCGCCCGCTGCTTGTAACTGCTGTCAAGAGTCAATGTTCATGTCAAAGGTCAGCATGGAGCGGAGCGGAAGTAATTTGGCTTGAGTTCAGTGTTTGTTTTGAAGATGTCAAAGTGACAACCATCTGTCCCACTCCAAATTCTTTCCGGCACTGCTTAGCCATGAGCTCTGGACTGAGGAAAATGACACAAAATACATGGTTGCTTTCCACTTTAACTTCCTTTTCAGGCTGATAAACTTATTCACCTCCCTATGAATCTCGAGAGAATAAGTATTCCGCAAAATAAAGACACTTTCTTCATTACACATATATGTGTGCGCATGCGGGTATATATGTGCGCATACGGGTATATATGTGTGCATACGGGTATATATGTGTGCATACGGGTATATATGTGTGCATACGGGTATATATATGTGTGCATACGGGTATATATGTGTGCATACGGGTATATATGTGCGCATGCAGGTATATATGTGCGCATGCGGGTATATATGTGCGCATACGGGCATATATGTGCGCATGCGGGTATGTATGTGCGCATGCGGGTATATATGTGCGCATGCGGATATATATGTGCGCATGCGGGTATATATGTGCGCATACGGGTATATATGTGCGCATACGGGTATATATGTGCGCATGCGGGTATATATGTGTGCATGCGGGTATGTGTGTGTGTGCATGCGGGTATGTGTGTGTGCATGCGGGTATGTGTGTGTGCATGCGGGTATATGTGTGTGCATGCAGGTATGTGTGTGTGCATGCGGGTATATATGTGTGGATACGGGTATATATGTGCGCATGCGGGTATATATTTGTGCATACGTGTATACATGTGCGCATGCGGGTATATATGTGTGCATACGGGTATATATGTGTGCATGCGGGTATATATGTGTGCATACGTGTATATATGTGTGCATACGGGTATATATGTGTGCATGCGGGTATATGTGTGTGCATGCGGGTATGTGTGTGTGCATGCGGGTATGTGTGTGTGCATGCGGGTATGTGTGTGTGCATGCGGGTATACTTGCGGTTGTGTGTAACCCACAAACCCCTTTCAGACTGGCTATGTTGCATGGGAACCTGCATTCTGTTAATCCCGCATTTAACTGAGAGGGCTTCTCCAAACAAACCCATACAGACGAACACCTAGTTGTTCCTGCCTTTCACCAACCATCATCACGTCCCAATTCTCCCTTTTATTCCCTGCCTCCTTTTTCCGTTTCTCTTCTTTTTTTATTTCTAAATGTTTCATATAAAATGGCAACCTACCTTGAGCCCAATCCCTATATCTCTGTGTTGTTTTTTCAGAAGTATAGACAGAAAGGAGAAAGGACTGGGCTTTGGATAAGCAGAGGCAGCGTCCGATTGTCAAGCGGAAAAACGGGTGGATCTGTTTCGAGGGCCCAGACAATAAAATAAGAGTGGTGCTGGCTGGTCCAGTGGTCCATGGTCTTTTAAGAGGTTTTCAGAATGGAAGGGGTCTATGAGAGACCTAATGGGTTTTGCAATAATGTTAATGCGAGTACATACAGCTGCATCTAAAAAAACATCATTACACATCATGTGGTATATTTCAAGTATTTTTTATTTTATTCTTGATTGTGGTTACATCTCATGGAAATCAAAAATCCAATATCTCAAAATATTTCAACATGTCAGACTGTGAAGCAGGACCCAGAAGCAAGAAGTGAGGGTGTAAAGTCTACCAACACTCTCGTAAAAAAGAATCGTAGTAAGGTATCAAATAAAGCCTGAAACGCAGAGCTGTGTAAACTAGCACTGACAACCAGCAGAGACATGACAGTACCCCCACTCTGATACGCTGCTCCAGTAGTGAGATGCCCCGAGCCTCGGAGACCACCGCAGAGGATAGGTGCAGGAAGGGTAAGGTGAAGAAGTCACCGAGCAGAAAGGGATCCAGGATGTCCCGTCTCAGACCCCAGTGCAGCTCCACCGGAACAATCCCCTCGCAGTCAACGAAGTACTAGAGACACCCAACCTGACACCTCGAGTCCAGGACGGCACGAACCGGGTACGCCGGGCCCACCTCGATGTCCAGTGGCACGGCTGGGGCCTCCTAGACCGGAAGGGTTTAAGGTTAGTGGAGGAGTGGCAAAAGGAATTTTGTGCATATTCTGCCCAGGGGAGGAAATCCGAGCACTCCCACGGCTTGTCAAGAACCTACCAAGCTCTTGGTTGACACACTCCTTGGGCACACATTGAACATGGGATGGAACCCAGAGGTTAGAGTGAATGTTACCCCCAACTGCTCCATGAGTGCCTTCCAGACACGGGAGATGAACTGGGGACCACGGTTAGACGAGATGTCCTCCGGGGACCTGTAGTGCCAGAAGACATCGGCGAACAGGGTCTCCGCAGTCAGCAGGGCTGTGGGAATGCCAGGCGGAGGGAGGTGGCAAGGTTTCGGAAAGCCCGTCCACAACAACCAGGAAAGTGAAAAAACCATGTGGGGGTGGAGGATTGGTTAGAATCTAGCCAGTTCCATTGACCACCTGTTTGTTAAATTAGCATCACATTATATAATGACTACTGATTATAAAATACCTGCTAATTTAACAAACAGGTGGAGGATTGGTTAGAATCTAGCCAGTTCCATTGACCACCTGTTTGTTAAATTAGCATCACATTATATAATGACTACTGATTATAAAATACCAGCTGTAGCAGGTATTTTATAATCAGTAGTCATTATATAATGTGATGCTAATTTAACAACCAGGAAAGTGAAAAAACCATGTGGGGGTGGAGGATTGGTTAGAATCTAGCCAGTTCCATTGACCACCTGTTTGTTAAATTAGCATCACATTATATAATGACTACTGATTATAAAATACCTGCTACAGCTGTTAAACGATTTCATTGCATTTTTTAAATAATGTAGTAACAGTTGCATTTGTATGTCTACTTATTGAAAAAGTGCAGGTAAAGCATTCATCCCAAGGTTGATCCTATTCATGTCTCATACAAATGGAAGTAATACAGCAAATCTACTAGTTCCTGTGTGTAGCTTTCTAGAGAGTTTTTTTTACCTAGTTAATAACGTAATAACCAGTCAATAATGCAATAACTTATCAAAAAGCGTCACGTTATTAGGTAAGCAATTTTATCACATAGTTGCCCACTTATCGTTATTAACTTATTGTCCCATGTTATCTGCAGTCGCTTTCTCCCCATCAGCGTGTGCGCGCTCGCTCGCACGTGCACTCACACACTCTCTGATCTAAGGACATCCTACGCATGTAACAGAACTCGATTCTGCTCCGTCACAATGGGCGTTCACAAGTCTCTCTGTTACTTGGACCTTAGTCCAGTTGTTCTGACGGGTTTTCATCATCCAAATGATGAAAGTGCAGCATTTCTGGTGTCAGTCAATTGTCGCTTTTTCGGCTCTGCCTGTGACTCCCCTTGGGCTCCCCATAGAACAGTGTCGTTCCACCACATAGCCACGACAGCATGACGCCACACATCTGTAATAGAACCAGAGACGTGAACCCTTTACAGTACTTCTCGATTACATAGAACATTTTCTCGTAACTTGGCTACAGGGAAGCCTGCGGCCTGACTGTCAATCACTCACGTATCCCCTTTCAATCTTAAGTGAAAGCGGGAATATCACCTTTAAAGTTATAAATGGATATTTTGGTTCCGTGTAATTTTGTTAGCTATTTTTTTTATAATGTTTTTGTTACACTTTAAGAAAACTAACACAAAGTGCCGTACATGTGCTGTAATGAATCCGGTGAGATGTGTAGCAGGTATGCGGAATGCAGGACACAAATGCAGAGAGCAGATATATATTCGTTCTATTTTTAATAAAACAAAGACACGAACAACACGGACTGACTTGGAAAAACAGAAAACAAGAAAACCTCTACACCGAACGAAAACCATTACAACGTAACAATGCCCAACACCCCAGAATGAAAAACAAGGAACTTAAATACACTGACAACAAGGAACTTAAATACAATCATCTCCCTCTCTCGGTTGACGGGGGAATCTTGACTAGGGACCGAGAGAGGGCGAGTCCCAACAACCCTTACATGTGCGTTTAAACAGTGACACGTTTTTTCTTGTTTTGGCATTGTACTCTTGCATTATTGGTTTGAAATTATTCAACAATGATGGGGTTAAAATGGAAAGTGTCAGGTTTAATGTCATCTATATAAAATAAACACTTTAGCAACCAAAGTACATTTGGAACATGCAGTTGAAGTTGAACGTTTACGTACACTTTAGCCAAAAACATTTAAACTCTGATTTTTCACAATTCCTGTATTTTAATCCTATACAATATTCCCTGTTTTAGGTCAGATAAGATCACAACTCTATTTATTTAGGAATGGAAATGTTATAATCATAAGAGAGAATTAGTTATTTCCTTCACATTCTATCACATTCTTAATGGGTCAGACATTTACATACACTAAATTTAGATTTGGTAGAATTGCCTTTAAATTGTTTAGCTTGGGTCAAATGTTTGGGAAGGGAATTCTGGCCCATCCCTCCTGACAGAACTGGTGTGACTGACTCAGGATTGTAGTCCTCCTTGCCTCTTTAGACAGTTTCATTTTTGCCCACACATTTTCTATAGACTTGAGGTCATGGCTTTGTGATGGCCATACCAATATCTAGACTTTGTTGTCCTTAAGTTATTTTGCCACTACTTTGGACCTATTCTTGGGGTCATTGTCGGTTTGGAAGATCCATTTATAGTCAGATTTGTAAGCTTTAAATTCCTGACTATTATCTGGAGATGTTGCTTCAATATATCTACATAATTTTCATTCCCCATATTCCCTAATAGATGGCATACATTTTGTAAAGTGCATCAGTCCCTCCTGCAGCGAAGCACCCCCACAACCTCATGCTGCCACCACATGCTTTTTGGTTGAAACCCGTCTTCTTCCTGATCGGTATGATTGCTGCGTGGTCCCATTGTCACGATAATCCCTGGGTGTAGTGCTTGAAGGTGCCAAGCACAGAGAGAAATCACGTTAGTGGTAGGTTTCATATAATTAACAGACACAAACAGTAAACAAACACTGAATTAACAGAAAAGTGTCCTTACACAAAGCGACTAATAAAGGGACAAAACAGTGAACATCTTTACCAAAACAGCAGCACTCACCTATGAGGACACACCCTGATAACCACTAATTATGCCCAGCTGTGCTCATTAACCAACACACTAATCACCAAACAGGAGCTAAAACGTTTGCCACCTACCAAACTGTCCCGTGTGACACAAAAACCCTCACCAATCGTGACACCCATGGTGTTTATAGTTGTGTACTATTGTTTGTACGGATAAACATGATGTCTTCAGGCGTTTGTAATTTGCTTCCAGGGATTTACATGTTTGTGGAGGTCTACACTGAGCAGGCACCAAGTTTGAAGCTAGGCCTTGAAATACATCCTCAGTGACTCATCCAATTTTCATGGCTGCAGGAGGAGAATATAAAGTTAAAGCCAGGCACAGGAGTCGGGGCGTAAATGTTACTTTTATTTACCACGATCGAACAAACAACAGAGCTATCTCGCTCAGCAGCATAACTAGTTGTTTGAAAAAACGAATTACTGTACTTGTCAATAATGAAATCAAAGGGATGTGTATAAGCTCAATAACTACAACACACGTAGATGCAATGTACTCCCTGACACAATCATAGCACTGGTAACATGTAGCAATACCGCACAAAGACACGGCCCAACAGAGGGAAGATATATACACCTCCTAATGAGGGAATGGACACTAGGGGTGCGCAATGACAAGACAATGGAAATGGGTAAAAAGGAGCGGAGTAGCTAGAAGACCGGTGACGATGAATGCCTAAGCCCGGCTCGTAGATGGCGAGAGGGCAGCTTCAGGAGGAGTCAAGACACCAATTGACTTGAATCATACCAATTAGCCCATCAGAACCTTCTATGCTAATGTCATTTTGGGAAATTTTCCAAGCAACATCTAAAACATCTACCTACTGGATTTGTGACATAGTGAGTTATAAGTGAAGGAATCTGTAAACAATTCTGGGAAAAATGACTTGTGTCATGCACAAAGAAGTATTTCTAACTTACTTGCCAAAACTGTAGACTTCCGACTTGTTATTTGAACTACTAACTGTAGTCCCCTGCATTCAACGGTTCCAAAAAGTATTTAAACTTGGTAATCATGACGCAAAACTCTGAGTATATGTAATATTTATTGAAACAATATTGAATGCCAAACTTGTTTATGAATAAATAAACAAAGCTTGGGTTAGCTTAGTGATTGATTTCTCAGACCAAGGAAGACCTCTAGGGTGAATAACTAAAGAATGATGACCAAAGGTATGAAAAAAAAAACACAAAAAACATCTGACCAATCAGGAGGGTTCTCTTTGATTTAGGCTTGGATGTCTCTGCCACCTTGCAACAGGAAAACAATCCCAAACTGTCAGGAACTCTAGGTATTTAGGGTGGCCCTAGGGGGGCAACATGGTAAGACTGACCTTTATGTTTTAATTTCACTTGGCAAGACAAGACTGAAGACAAAATGAATTGAAACAAATAATAAATAAAAGATGGCTCCAGTGCAGGTCTAGCAGTTCACCAGCAGGGAAAATACCCGTTTCTAGTGTATACTGTGCCTAAAGGATGTGGTTTACTCTTGGTCTTACAGATATATCTCGCACAAGGCTGCATCAAGTCCTGGTTCATATTTGCATCCACTTAATTAACCATAGCTACTTTACCATGTTTTCAATAGATTTTTCTGTCATTTCAGTGGGCAGAATACGTATACGGAATAAAAATTAAACGGGTTAATCTCTATGAATGAATGATTAGCTATGAGAAGTCGATTTTGACAATAACTGTAATGTACTCTGTGGGTTTCTTCTCCAAAGTGCATTACAGTTTTTAGCAATCCCTTTGACCATTATCTCAGAACCTTAATGTCATTTTCCACAACTCTAGACACAAAACTCACAACATTAAACACTTGTAACACAGGCTCTCCAATGTTCAAAACATTGCATTGTGCATTCATATCTTTAAAGATACCTTGCATTTGCACAATCAAACTATAGATTTATCATGGAATACCATGGGTACATTGATTTAGATCACCCAGACAAAAGATACCCATAGTTTCACTAGTTAGTTGTTTGTCCAATCATTAGATATTGGTGTACAACATTGATGATACATGTTCCATTATGATTCTACAAGCAAATGAATCCCTGTAGATGTACTTCTGTGGTAAAGAGAATAGTACAAACACAGTGGAATCATTGAACAAAATTTGAAATGTATTACTGTAATGAAATAGAATACAATCACAACATATGTTTATTTGAATCAAAGCAAAAATACCGTAATTAGCTATGAAATAGAAAAATAGAGACAGTACTATAAAACATCAAATGCAGTGTTCCTCAACTTGCTTGCTTGTACTGTAAGAAACAAAACAGAAGTGATTACAGTACTTCTACATTGTCATCAACTCTGTGTTGTGGATTTGGCCACTGGTTCTCATTGGATGTTTTCATTAGCCAAACAACTTGGATTTTTATTTTTTTGCCTGAATTTCATTGGACACTCTATGCTGTTGCTGCCGCTGTCTTGGTCCGTGGCCTTGTCCTCTACCACGTTCCCCCACACCTCTCAAACGAGGCCCACGACCACCTCTCAGAAGGGGTGCCTGCCATGCCATGCCATTCCTTTGACCAACACATCTTCCTCGTCTTTCTCGTCTTCCTGCCACCACTGCTTGACCTCCATTGTGACCTGGATCACCTGCTGGCTCCATGTTACGAATCACTATGCTCTTGCAATTGGATCCATTATGTATACTCATTCCACAATGTGCACCAAACCATCAGTAACGGGTTGGCTGAATTGGACAAGCAATTACAAGGACCTGCATCTATACAGTGTAGTACTGTCAGTACTGTAAATAGTCTAAAACGGTGGTGCAGTATTTGGGACCATAGACACAGTGTCTGTTGAAGCATTACAGTATGATAAAATATTAGGCTACATCCATGGATATAGTAGTCTAATTGGTTCATGCTCCATGCTAATTGGTGACAAAAAATCTCTGTATCTTGAATCTTTCATGATTTACTGTAAACGGGGAATATTGTTTGTCAGTTTCCATAAAACTATGCATTAAGAGTAAGGCAGCAAATACTTATCATTTTGACTAGTTGCATCAATTGATAGTTAGATCTGTCAAATGAAATGAACAGACTATCATTTCAAACGTAATGTAGGAATCGCATTTTGAAATAGTAGTACTTTGATGTTACATTGTATCATATTGAACCGCTGATAAAAGTTAAATGAACAAATGATCTTCAGTTTAGGTGTATTGTATCCAAGCAATTGAAAAAACGTGTTAGAGTTTTGAGAAAAGTGCATTTTGATCTTCGGTTGTGAGTTTTGTGTCTAGAGTTGTGGAAAATGACATTAAGGTTCTGAGATAATGGTCAAAGGGATTGCTAAACTGTAGTAGTGGGTATGGTTGCTGGTTTATACATGTAAATCCTATATAAACCACTTCGGGGCGCTGTTACCCACATTTATATACACATTTATTTAACTCCTAGTTGGAAGGCAAGCATAGAGAATCAATAATAGGCACGATCAGTATTGCAAGGACATTCTTTAAAATGGCCTTGACTTTCATCTTTATAAGAAATGACACAAACTGCTATTCTAAATAATATTAAAGTGATTGACTTTTATTTACTTTGATTTATGTTTCTATCCAAAACTGAGAATTCTCATCGGTACGTGGGGGATCTGACTCCTACGTATAATTAGTGACGTTGCATCGCAAAACAGCAGTGTCCTGGACATATGTTTTATATTTGTCTCCCGGTTCTTGTCTGCAGGCGGGGCTATAATCTCACGTAAGTGAGTCCTTGTAATAATGATTTGCCTCCATTGGCCTTGTGTCAGTGGCATCCTTGGCTGTTGCAGTTGTCATAGCTACACATGTACACATCCACTGCTTCTTTATGGGCACTCTGTCTGCACAGCCCCGTACACAGCAGGGTGCCAGTCGATACTTAGGACACACAATCACAGCAAAGTCACATTATCATGTTGTCTAGTGATTACAGTCACTTGTTGTCAGTTGCAATGAATTTTATGACTTTGGATAAAAAGCTGTATGTTTCGAAGGACAACTAGAAAGGAAAACATCAATGGGCTGAATAACATTTACATAGAAACTTAACTGTTCCATCTTGTCGCATTCATGATTGCCTATGAGAAGTACATTTTGACGAGCACTGTGTAATCTACTGGGGGCATCTCCTCCAGAATGTAGTTGTAGTGGGTCTGGTAATAGCGTTCTGGTTAATATGTGTAAATCCTATATCTACCATGTAGGGGCGCTGTTACCCAGATTTGTATTTCCACATCTCCTATTTGGAAGGTAAGCATAGAGAAACAATAATAATTATTATATAAACATTATTAGGACACTGAACAATACATTCAATAGTAGTCTACAACAGCAATGCAATAGATTGAATGCTTTCAAATAAACTTGACTGGCTGTTTTGTAGGAACTGAAAAAGGAAAAAAAGCGTTCACACGAAGCACAAAAACAGAAGCACGCTCGCACGCATGAACACACGTACAAGCACAAAAATAAATGAACACAGGCAACACAACCATATACCAGTGAACATACACCGAAGAGCCAAAACATTAGGACTAATCTGCTCATGGTTATCCGCGTGCCACCAAACCACTCTACAAGACCCTCGGAAGCACTGTTGGTAGGGACTCATCATTGCCCATTCACAGGCTTGTCATTTCGGAGATGCTCTAGTTATGACAATTTGGCCATAACAAAGTTGCCCGGGTCTTTACTTATGAAGGTAAAACAGCGACATAAGTTTTTTTCTTGTAATTCGTTTTTTTCTTTTGAAACTAGTTTTGTACATAGGTTTTCTTTCTTGTAATACGTTTTTTTCTTTTGAAACTAGTTTTGTACATAGGTTTTCTTTCTTGTAATACGTTTTTTTCTTTTGAAACTAGTTTTGTACATAGGTTTTCTTTCTTGTAATACGTTTTTTTCTTTTGAAACTAGTTTTGTACATAGGTTTTCTTTCTTGTAATACGTTTTTTTCTTTTGAAACTAGTTTTGTACATAGGTTTTCTTTCTTGTAATACGTTTTTTTCTTTTGAAACTAGTTTTGTACAAAAGTTTTCTTTCTTGAAATTCGTTTTTTTTTTGTAACTAGTTTTGTACATAGGTTTTCTTTCTTGTAATAGGGCTTTGTACAAAAAACCAACGCGCAGAGTTTTGTCACTAAAATTCCACTAGCAACTGTGACAAAAGTTTTTCTTTCTTGTAAATCAGTCTGTGCCCAAACGTTTCACTGCGTTTCCAAACAGAAACCACAAACGTATTCTGACCAATGAACGGGTACAAAAAAACGAATTTCAAGAAAGAAAACCTATGTACAAAACTAGTTTCAAAAGAAAAAAACGTATTACAAGAAAGAAAACCTATGTACAAAACTAGTTTCAAAAGAAAAAAACGTATTACAAGAAAAAAACTTATGTCGCTGTTTTACCTTCATATTTACTCCTAACCATTTCTCCTGCATCCGACATGTTGCCTGCAAGGACTGATTGTTTAGTTACCATCGGTTCCACCCAGACCGTTATTAGCTTGTGAGTGGTCGTAATGTTTTGGCTCATCAGCGTACACCCAGAAACACAGCCTACCTGACTCACAAACAGGCGACTAAAGATACACATACAGGAACACCGGCTGAGGGATGATGAACAGGTTGTACTCACACATGTAAGCTACCCACACACACAAACATGCTCAGTGGCTTATATACGCAAACGCTCATTTTCATGCACACCTTGAGTGTTGTCAAATGAAAGAGGAAGCCGAGATTTTTCTTCCTCTATCCCGGGTGCCACCCCCCTGGAGGACTGTGGAATCCAAATGTTCCACATTCAGCTCCTCTGAAAGGCTCTTCAATAAAATGTTCTACAACGCTCTAGCAATGTCAGCGGGCCTTGGCTTGTGCTAGATGTACCCAGCTGTTAATTCATGCCACATATACAGATATAGAAGGGATCAAACGCCATGTAAACAACAGTCACAGTTCAAACAGATTCACCACACAGTGAACATTTAGGTCTCCATGGACGCCGTCTAACCAGTTATATGTGTGTGTTAGTGTGTGCATGCATATGTGTCTCTGTATGCGTGTGTGTGTGTGTGGGGGGCTTATTGAGAGTGTGGGTCCTTTTGTTTTCCTCTGTGTTTACAGGAGATATTTTTTTGTAATATTTATAAATTCTGTATTTAATCAGATAGGTTTCCTTGAAAAATGATTTATTCTAGTGGGTTCTGTATACACAACAAAATACACCTATAACATGCAAAGCCAAATATTAGTCGGATTAGTGCCAATAATGCGTAGTACTCAGAAAAACAACAGGATGCTTTTTAGTAGCAATCACACTGCAACCAGGAGCAGGTGAGACAAAATGGAACCTGTATAAAAAGGAACAACTTTTCATGAGAAACTGAAGCGGGGAAACATAGTGACATCATTGGCGGCTTCATTGTGGTTACCTGCACCTCCACTTAGAGCACTGAGCGTGCTCTGTTGCGACCATAACAGGAAGTAAAACCGGTCGAGGGGAGGGGAGAGGTGGGTGGAGAGAGCAAGGGGGGAGGGTTAAAGGAACTGTGGGATTAACACAGGAGTAGTTCAGATTTAGTTTTCTACTAAAGTGGCATTTGGACAGAAGGTGTTGAATATCGGTTTGCCGTTTTCGGGGCCTTCTGCTTCGGTGTAATCTTACTATAGTTTCATTGGATTTTACTGAATTTGAATTTGGTAGAAATGAGTGATGCATGTGACAAGATTGTGACGGAGAGAGATTGACGAACCTCAGTCGGCTGGGTGGTTTTCTGCTATCTTTTACAGTGGTTTATCATTCTGAAAGCGGATGCAGACTTTCGTAGTGGAACTTGAGCTTCGCCATCCAAACCGAGATTTCGAAGACGCATTTGGCGGCGCGAAATAACTCTTCGTCGCTCTACAGCAAAGCATGCTACAAGATTACAAACAGCCTCTGTAAGGGACTTTGCTTTGGAACTGACACAATGCCTGTAATTGTGCTTGAGCCCAGAGATCTGTTCAGCTCCTTGTCTCTGGCGCGTATGTGTGCCATCCTGTTCGGCTGTCTGACCTTCAGCCTGGTGGCCTCCATGGAAGAATCGAAGCTGAGCCCTCTCCACCAGATGCTCTCCTTCAGGATCCTTTGCATGTTCACCTGGTGCCTTTTCTTCGCCCTCACTCTCCTCATCCACGTGGTCAACGTCATCCAGTTTCACAGCCTGGTTCCCATCTCCTGGAAGAACCTGACCGTGAGCGTGGCGGCCCTCGCCGCGCTCATGACCCTCAGCGCGACGCTCAGCTTTCCCTGGGCGGTCGCGGGTCACGGAAGCGTCCAGCCCTGCGCTGTCGCAGCCACAGTGTCCTCGTGTCTTACCTTTGCGGCTTACGTCGCCGAGGCTTACCTCATCCGCACTCAGGCCCAGGACGAGAGGGGCTACATGGCCAGCGTGCCCGGCCTGCTAAAAGTGCTCCAGCTTTGGGGAGGTTGTGAGATGGTGGTGCTGGTGGTGGAGCAAGTCCAGAGTTATTTGCGAGAACCTGTCGAAGACACGACTGCCATGCTGTGGGTGTCCGGGACCATCTATGTTGTCTGTCTGCTCATGTCGCTGGCTACAGTGGTGGTGGTTCTGGGGGACTGTGCAGGGCGATGCCCCGTGCCATTTGACCGTCTGCTGGTCTGCTTCAGCCTGACCGGGGTTCTGTTCTACATGGTCGCCACCATACTCTGTTTCGCTCGGGTTCTGGGCGGACGGCAGCAAGGGAAAAGTCCCACGGAAGAGATGAAGATGACGTGGGCCGTGGTTGTCATGGAAACCGTTGTCGCCAGTATTACCCTGCTAGCCTACACGGTGGACTTGGCCTTCTCCTTCAAACTACTGCGGGATCGAAGTCAGGCCTGAAGAAAGCCCACGTGGACAGACATTCAAAACACATTATGCATACAGGACTCGTTATCACAGGAGAGGGCAAGACAGTCGAGCTTTGGCAAAGTTTGAAAGGTTAATGTCGTTGGTTTCTAGATTGTATTGATTCAAGGCAAAAACAAAACACATTTTATTGATATTTTCATCCAGGACTTTATGACTGAGGATTAGTATTTAGCCATACTTATATTTCTACTAGTCATTCAACTACACATTTCAGAAGACCCGTGGAAATTACAACTTGATTCTTAAGCTTGTAATTACAATTTAAAAATGTCAGACAAGTTTAAGATCTTCATCAAAATGAGGGTAGGGAATTTTCAACTTGCTTTTCATTAACTAAATTCTAAATCATTAAATTTATCTTTCTATTGCGGCAAGATTTTTATCCTCTTGTAGCAAACACGTTAATATTAAAGTTATATTTCTGTACTGCAGTCTATACATTTTGACCCATATAAATACCCTACAATTGTAACTTTCCTCTTCTGGACTAATGGTGTGAGGCCACTTGGGTTGTCATATCGTTTGTATCTGTCTGTTCAGATTTGAATATAGGTACTTATTATGCACTTGGGGATTTTGTTCTGCCTTGATAAGCCTTCGATTGGTCTTTTAAAGTACATTGACCATTCTATGCTATAGTTTTCATAAAGGTAGCTTTACTGTAGACCATCTTTTTGAGTAAACTAATTGATCAACTACTTTCATAGCAATTTGCACAAAATAATGCAATAACCCTAAATCTACCGTTTTAGGCAAAAAGACATTCTTAGATTTGAAAATGTTTGCAGGGAAAATTCATCAATCTGTGAAATACACGTCTGTGATGAAACAGCAGTGTTGTGTCAAATAATGTTTTTTTTACCTACTTTTCTTTTCTGTCTAAGACTACAAAATAACAAGACATTTAATCTATGATACTGTGCCTTAAGAACGTTTTCAGACACATTGGCCTTTCCCACATTTAGTTGTATTTTAGTCATACTACAACGGATGAAATATATTTTCTTCTGGTCAATCTTGCAAAACTCAATAATAATAAATGCCATTAGCGTGCTAATTTGTTGAAACACCTTTGCCATTGATAACAGCCTTGAGTGTTTTAGAGTTTCATTAATTCATTAATTCATTGCTGCACACCATTTTCAGTTGTCTCCAGAAATTTTTATTTTGTTTCTTGTGGTTATCCTGTTAATGGGGGAGATTTTCCCACAGTTTCTAGTCCCGAGCACTCTGGGGCAGGTTTTCATGAATTATTTGTCTCTACCTTGTTCTGTTCATCTTTGCCTCGATTCTCGTTGGTCAGTCCCTGGAGCTGAAATACCCACCACCGCATAATGTCTTTAGGGGGAACCAGGCACCAATAGCATCCCTTGATGTAATCGGCCAAGTAAAGTAACTAAATGTGGAAAAAGTAAAAGTCTCAGAATACTTCATGACGGACTGTAGATTCCAAGGTTTGCATAGATCTTGTCAGCAATATATAAAAACAGGCGTTGATTCCTTATATTCCACATTGGGCTTTATATGTCGAAATAATTGCAATCGTCTCAATTTTAATGTTTGCAATCCTTTGAATTCCCATACTTTGATATAAAATCAAATGTAATTTTTTTAAATTCAAATTATGTCAGGGGTTTCATGATGACAACTTAGCTTTTGTTTAACCGTCTGGAAGTACACAAGTAGAACAAGGCAATAGTCAACATCTTATCCATACATATAATAATTGGTTAGTCAGGGTCAATCGAAATCTTTATGAAAAGACTGAATTCACTCAAAGTCAATAGTGTGCCAGTGGTTCTGAGATTTAAAGTGGATTAAGCAAGAGCCATAACCATGACCACGTACACTTGTTTCCGTTGTAGCTCTACTGTGTAGATTTTTGAAAGATTATGGTATGCTTTAGTAAAAGAGCAGTGTGCCGGAAGCTAACTCATGCTACAACAGCTACACAGTGCTGCATGCGAGACAACCCTAGGTCACCACTGTGTAGTTTGCGAACATGCTAATTAGCCTTGTTTACTTGTATTGCATTTAAGACTGCTAAGATTAGACGAGAGAACAATTAACCTTGGAATACAGTTTCTCTTGGACCCAACACTATATTCAGGGTGAGGGACTACTTGACTTTAAGTTATAAAATTATATGAAATAACAAAAATAAAATGTAAATAATTTTTGGGCTGTACGTGTAATATGTGGATTATATGTGCATAATCTACATGTTTATTATCACACCTCTGTTAGCAATGAAATGTCAAATTTGAAAGCAAGTGGTTTTGATCACATGGGGCACATGTACGGCAGACATGACGAAGCACAACATATTTGGGTTTTGCTTTTGTGCCACTAGTGACCAATATGTACAGTGCATCTGGAAAGTATTCACAGCACTTCACCTTTTCCACATTTTGTTATGTTACAGCCTCATTGCAAAATGGATTAAATAAAAAATGTTCTTCAAAATTCTACAGACAATATACCCCATAATGATAACATGCAAATCATTTTTGTGTACCTAAGTATTCACAGCCTCTGCAATGACACTCAAAATTGAGCTCAGGTGCATACTGTTTCCACTGATAATCCTTGAGATGTTTCTACAACTAAATTGGAGTCCACCTGTGGTAAATTCAGTTGATTGGGCATGATTTAGAAAGGCAAACATCGGTCTATATATGGTCCCAGTTGAGAATGCATGTCAGAGCACAAACCAAGCAATGAAGTCCAAGGAATTGTCTGTAGACCTCTGAGACAGTAAAATTTACCGCAGCATTGAAAGTCCCAATGAGCACAGTGGCCTCCATCATCAGTAAATAGAAGAAGTTTGGAACCACCAGGACTCTTCCTAGAGTTGGCTGCCCAGCCAAATTGAGCGAACGGGGGAGAAAATCCTTAGTCAGGGAGGTGTCCAAGAACCCGTTGGTCACTCTAACATTTGCTTTGTAAAAAGAGAAGAATCTTCCAGTAGGACAACCATCTCCGCAGCACTCCACCAATCAGGACTGTATGGTAGTGGCCAGACTGAAGCTGTTTATCGTTAAAAGGCACATGATAGCCCACCTGGAGTTTGCCAAAAGGCACCGGAATGACTCTCAGACCATGAGACACCAGATTCTCTGGTTCGATGAAACAAAAATTGAACTATTTTGCTTGAATGCCAAGCATCATGGCTGGAGGAAACCAGGCACTGCTAGCCACCTAGCCGATGTTTTTTAGGAACTGAGAGACTAGTCAGGATTGAGGGAAAGATGAATAAATGCAATTTATTTTACTGCTCCATCTTTCTCTATATGTGTATGTATATATTAATGCCCTTTCTCTCTCTATATACAGTAAAGGAAGACATTATTTGATCCCCTGCTGATATCGTATGCTTTTCGATGACAAAGACATGATCAGACTAACATTTTTGTAGTTGGTTTATTTGAACAGTGAGAGACAGAATAACACATTTCATTATACACATTATAAATTGATTTGCATTATTTTTGCAAAACATGACTTCGGTATTCGGTGGCAAAACCCTTGTTGGCAATCACAGAGGTCAGACATTTTTTGGCCACCAGGTATGCTCACATTTTCACCCAAGATTTCACGGTACTTGGCCCCATCCATCGTCCCTTTGATGCGGTGAAGTTGTCCTGTCCCCTTAGCAGAAAAACAGAAAACCCCCAAAGCATAATTTTTCCATTTTCCTGTTTGACTATGGGGATGGTGTTCTTGTGGTCATATTGGCATGCTTTAGTAAAAGCTGTTTCTTCCTCCTCCAAACACGGCGAGTTCAGTAGATGCCAAATAGCTCGATTTTGGTCTCATCTGCCCAACTGCACAACTCTTCCACCCAGTTCTCCACTGAATCATTCAGGTGTTCATTGAGGTGTTCATTGGCAAATTTCTGACTTCATTGGCAAATTTCTGACTGGCTTTCCCGGGCAGGGGGACCTGGTGGGCGCTGCAAGGTTTTAGACCATTACGGCGTTGTGTGTTACCAATTGTGTTCTTGGTGACTGTGGTCACAGCTGCCTTGAGATCATTGACAAGATCCTCCCGTGCAGTTCTGGGCTGATTCCTCACTGTTTTAATTGTCATTGAATCTCCACGAGGTCAAATCTGTCATGGAGCCCCAGACTGAGGAAAATTGACAGTTATTTTGTGTTTATTCCATTTGCGAATAATCACACCAACTGTTGTTGCCTTCTCACCAAGCTGATTGGCGATGGTCTTGTAGCCCATTCCTGCCTTGTGTAGGTCTACAATCTTGTCCCTGATATCCTTTGGTCTTGACCATGGTGTAAGAGTTTGGAATCTGATTGATTGCTTCTGTGGATAGGTGTCTTTTATACAGGTAACAAACTGTGATTAGGAACACTCCCTTGAAGAAAGTGTTCCTAATCTCAACTCGTATATAAGACACCTGTGAGCTCGAAATCTTGCTGATTGACAGAGTAAAACGCAAATCAATTTTATTCTGTCTCTCACTGTTATGTATTACATATTAATATTCATAGTACAGTCTATAACAAATCAACTGACATTTAATTCCAACATCGTTTCTTATCTTCACTTATATTGAACTGATTATATTTAAAGATGCTTGAAGATCATGGTCACTTGCTTCAGCAGTGCTTGAATGGAAGTAGCCGTTATTGATTAATTTATCTTCCCGTCTGCTCAGAGAGCAGTTATCCAGTTTTGTCAAAGTAATTATGTAGAAATACCTTAAGCAATGACCAAAATATCAACATTTTCAGAGAAACCATACTAGTTACTGATGTTAAGCACTGCAGCTACTCAAAAAAGACTGAAGAACAATAAAAATGTAATATACAAAAAAATGTCTTGTCTGGAAAGATTCTGAATTGGTTATTTTTCTTTGTTGCTCAATTTTTTCCTTTTTTAAAAAACACATTGGATATAAAGGTCAGAGGAGGTACCTGCCTTTTTCTTTAAGGCGGCGCCATGTGCCTACCTATTGATGTCTCATTTGTGTTACACAATGATCTCTGTATATTTATATTATATAAATTATCTGGATTCATTGCCTCATTGGACCCTTCCAGCAAATACAAGAAAATTATGATTTCATAAACGAATTCCCTAAGCTTTTCAAACGTGGCATATGGGTAGAGTATCAGGTCAAGCAGCAGTTACCCGTTTCCAGCACTAGATGGCGATACCTTTATTGGCATTCGATTCTTGAAATCAGTTCCACTTTCAAACTTTTCACTGCACTGAAGTACTGCGCTTATTTGTAAGCCATAAAATGTGTGGAATATATCAAGCTGTGCAATTAAGTATGATTAAAAGTTATTCAGCACCATCATTCATTGATTTTTATGTTTTATTATGATATTGATGCATTTAAAAAAAACAATCGTTATTTTCAAACGGATTTAATGGCACACAAATCGTTTTCAAAAGAACCGAAACCTCTGTTTTCATTGTATACGTATGTGCTGTTTTTGTAGGGTTTGCAATTGTGATTATTTTCATAAATAGCTTTGATCTGAAATATATTTTCCAATGACTCAATTTGAACAATTAAGGGCATATGAAAATGTGCTGTGGCTAGTAATTTACATATTTTCTGCAAATCATTTTTAGTAGTAGCAGACTACATTTTAATACACATGCCTGTATAATCAACAACCGAACGCACGAGCACTCATGTTGGCGATTACATTCATCCACATCGATTACTCTTGCCTTGAGAAAAGGACAATTAAGGGCATATGAAAATGTGCTGTGGCTATTAATTTACATATTTTCTTACATCTGCCCATCAAAAAGACAGTATGCTACATTTTAATACAAATGCCTGCATAATCAACAACCGAACGCACCAGCACTCATGTCTATGATGTTGACGATCACATTTATCCACATCGATTACTCTTTATCCACATCGATTACTCTTGCCTTGAGATAGTTCAGTGTTTTTTTTTCATTCAGGAACTGCGCTTCTAGCAGTCAGAGAGTCTCTCTCTATAGCAGTCTGCTCTACTGTGAGTCAACAGTCAACAGGCAACTGGCGAAGAAATCAAACTCTGAAAACCAACTACTGTAAAGTAATATGTAGTCCAACCGGTTCTATACTGTACTTTAAACTGTTCAAAGTGTTCAAACAGGGGACTTTTTAATCCCGCTCGATCAGCGAACTCGGGACACGGTAAGCTCGTCTAGTCAGACTTTTGACACTGTCAATATTGCTAAGGAGAAATGTCACAAAAAGATGTTTCACATAGTGTTTTTCTAAAACGTTTTTGTCGCGCTGGCTTAAAATAAAACGGTTGCGTTGTAGCTCGTTTTAAAAAAAAGTGTATGTTTAAATGGAGTGAATCTGTACGAATGACAAACCGAGAGTTATGTGAGTCAATTAGCCAATAACGTTAGCTAGCTAGCTGGGGTTACAATGTGACGTTAGTATTTACTGTACAGTACTGGGGTTACAATGTGACGTTAGTTTTTACTGTTCTGGGGTTAGTATGTGACGTTAGTTTTTACTGTTCTGGGGTTAGTATGTGACGTTAGTTTTTACTGTACTGGGGTTACAATGTGACGTTAGTTTTTACTGTTCTGGGGTTAGTATGTGACGTTAGTATTTACTGTACAGTACTGGGGTTACAATGTGACGTTAGTTTTTACTGTTCTGGGGTTAGTCTGTGACGTTAGTTTTTACTGTTCTGGGGTTAGTATGTGACGTTAGTTTTTACTGTACTGGGGTTACAATGTGACGTTAGTTTTTACTGTTCTGGGGTTACAATGTGACGTTAGTATTTACTGTACAGTACTGGGGTTACAATGTGACGTTAGTTTTTACTGTTCTGGGGTTAGTATGTGACGTTAGTTTTTACTGTTCTGGGGTTAGTATGTGACGTTAGTTTTTACTGTTCTGGGGTTAGTATGTGACGTTAGTTTTTACTGTTCTGGGGTTAGTATGTGACGTTAGTTTTTACTGTACTGGGGTTAGTATGTGACGTTAGTTTTTACTGTTCTGGGGTTAGTATGTGACGTTAGTATTTACTGTACAGTACTGGGGTTAGTATGTGACGTTAGTTATTACTGTACTGGGGTTACAATGTGACGTTAGTTTTTACTGTTCTGGGGTTAGTATGTGACGTTAGTATTTACTGTACAGTACTGGGGTTACAATGTGACGTTAGTTTTTACTGTTCTGGGGTTAGTCTGTGACGTTAGTTTTTACTGTTCTGGGGTTAGTATGTGACGTTAGTTTTTACTGTACTGGCGTTACAATGTGACGTTAGTTTTTACTGTTCTGGGGTTACAATGTGACGTTAGTATTTACTGTACAGTACTGGGGTTACAATGTGACGTTAGTTTTTACTGTTCTGGGGTTAGTATGTGACGTTAGTTTTTACTGTTCTGGGGTTAGTATGTGACGTTAGTTTTTACTGTACTGGGGTTACAATGTGACGTTAGTTTTTACTGTTCTGGGGTTAGTATGTGACGTTAGTTTTTACTGTTCTGGGGTTAGTATGTGACGTTAGTTTTTACTGTACTGGGGTTAGTATGTGACGTTAGTTTTTACTGTTCTGGGGTTAGTATGTGACGTTAGTATTTACTGTACAGTACTGGGGTTAGTATGTGACGTTAGTTATTACTGTACTGGGGTTACAATGTGACGTTAGTTTTTACTGTTCTGGGGTTAGTATGTGACGTTAGTATTTACTGTACAGTACTGGGGTTACAATGTGACGTTAGTTTTTACTGTTCTGGGGTTAGTCTGTGACGTTAGTTTTTACTGTACAGTACTGGGGTTACAATGTGACGTTAGTTTTTACTGTACTGGGGTTACAATGTGACGTTAGTTTTTACTGTTCTGGGGTTAGTATGTGACGTTAGTTTTTACTGTACAGTACTGGGGTTACAATGTGACGTTAGTTTTTACTGTTCTGGGGTTAGTATGTGACGTTAGTATTTACTGTACAGTACTGGGGTTACAATGTGACGTTAGTTTTTACTGTACTGGGGTTAGTATGTGACGTTAGTTTTTACTGTACTGGGGTTACAATGTGACGTTAGTTTTTACTGTTCTGGGGTTAGTATGTGACGTTAGTATTTACTGTACAGTACTGGGGTTACAATGTGACGTTAGTTTTTACTGTTCTGGGGTTAGTATGTGACGTTAGTATTTACTGTACAGTACTGGGGTTACAATGTGACGTTAGTTTTTACTGTACTGGGGTTACAATGTGACGTTAGTTTTTACTGTTCTGGGGTTAGTATGTGACGTTAGTATTTACTGTACAGTACTGGGGTTACAATGTGACGTTAGTTTTTACTGTTCTGGGGTTAGTATGTGACGTTAGTATTTACTGTACAGTACTGGGGTTACAATGTGACGTTCGTTTTTACTGTACTGGGGTTAGTATGTGACGTTAGTTTTTACTGTACTGGGGTTAGTATGTGACGTTAGTTTTTACTGTACTGTACTGGGGTTAGTATGTGACGTTAGTTTTTACTGTACTGTACTGGGGTTAGTATGTGACGTTAGTTTTTACTGTACTGTACTGGGGTTAGTATGTGACGTTAGTTTTTACTGTACTGTACTGGGGTTAGTATGTGACGTTAGTTTTTACTGTACTGTACTGGGGTTAGTATGTGACGTTAGTTTTTACTGTACTGTTAGTATGTGACGTTAGTTTTTACTGTACTGTTAGTATGTGATGTTAGTTTTTACTGTTCTGGGGTTAGTATGTGACGTTAGTTTTTACTGTACTGGGGTTAGTATGTGATGTTAGTTTTTACTGTACTGGGGTTAGTATGTGACGTTAGTTTTTACTGTACTGGGGTTAGTATGTGACGTTAGTTTTTTTCTGTACAGTACTGGGGTTAGTATGTGACCTTTGTACTGTACTGGGGTTAGTATGTGACGTTAGTTTTTACTGTACTGGGGTTAGTATGTGACGTTAGTTTTTACTGTACTGGGGTTAGTATGTGACGTTAGTTTTTACTGTACTGTTAGTATGTGACGTTAGTTTTTACTGTTCTGGGGTTAGTATGTGACGTTAGTTTTTACTGTACTGTTAGTATGTGACGTTAGTTTTTACTGTTCTGGGGTTAGTATGTGACGTTAGTTTTTACTGTACTGTTAGTATGTGACGTTAGTTTTTACTGTACTGTTAGTATGTGACGTTAGTTTTTACTGTTCTGGGGTTAGTATGTGACGTTAGTTTTTACTGTACTGGGGTTAGTATGTGATGTTAGTTTTTACTGTACTGGGGTTAGTATGTGATGTTAGTTTTTACTGTACTGGGGTTAGTATGTGACGTTAGTTTTTACTGTACTGGGGTTAGTATGTGACGTTAGTTTTTACTGTACAGTACTGGGGTTAGTATGTGACCTTTGTACTGTACTGGGGTTAGTATGTGACGTTAGTTTTTACTGTACTGGGGTTAGTATGTGACGTTAGTTTTTACTGTACTGGGGTTAGTATGTGACGTTAGTTTTTACTGTACTGGGGTTAGTATGTGACGTTAGTTTTTACTGTACTGGGGTTAGTATGTGACGTTAGTTTTTACTGTTCTGGGGTTAGTATGTGACGTTAGTTTTTACTGTACTGGGGTTAGTATGTGACGTTAGTTTTTACTGTACTGGGGTTAGTATGTGATGTTAGTTTTTTACTGTACAGTACTGGGGTTAGTATGTGACCTTTGTACTGTACTGGGGTTAGTATGTGACGTTAGTTTTTACTGTACTGGGGTTAGTATGTGACGTTAGTTTTTACTGTACTGTTAGTATGTGACGTTAGTTTTTACTGTACTGTTAGTATGTGATGTTAGTTTTTACTGTACTGGGGTTAGTATGTGACGTTAGTTTTTACTGTACTGGGGTTAGTATGTGACGTTAGTTTTTTACTGTACAGTACTGGGGTTAGTATGTGACCTTTGTACTGTACTGGGGTTAGTATGTGACGTTAGTTTTTACTGTACTGGGGTTAGTATGTGACGTTAGTTTTTACTGTACTGGGGTTAGTATGTGACGTTAGTTTTTACTGTACTGGGGTTAGTATGTGACGTTAGTTTTTACTGTACTGGGGTTAGTATGTGACGTTAGTTTTTACTGTTCTGGGGTTAGTATGTGACGTTAGTTTTTACTGTACTGGGGTTAGTATGTGACGTTAGTTTTTACTGTACTGGGGTTAGTATGTGATGTTAGTTTTTTACTGTACAGTACTGGGGTTAGTATGTGACCTTTGTACTGTACTGGGGTTAGTATGTGACGTTAGTTTTTACTGTACTGGGGTTAGTATGTGACGTTAGTTTTTACTGTACTGTTAGTATGTGACGTTAGTTTTTACTGTACTGTTAGTATGTGATGTTAGTTTTTACTGTACTGGGGTTAGTATGTGACGTTAGTTTTTACTGTACTGGGGTTAGTATGTGACGTTAGTTTTTTACTGTACAGTACTGGGGTTAGTATGTGACCTTTGTACTGTACTGGGGTTAGTATGTGACGTTAGTTTTTACTGTACTGGGGTTAGTATGTGACGTTAGTTTTTACTGTACTGGGGTTACTATGTGACCTTTGTACTGTACCGGGGTTAGTATGTGACGTTTGTTTTTACTGTACTGTGGTTAGTATGTGACGTTAGTTTTTACTGTACTGGGGTTACTATGTGACGTTTGTACTGTACTGGGTTTAGTATGACGTTAGTTTTTACTGTACTGGGGTTAGTATGTGACGTTCGTTTTTACTGTACTGGGGTTAGTATGTGACGTTCGTTTTTACTGTACTGGGGTTAGTATGTGACGTTAGTTTTTACTGTACTGTTAGTATGTGACGTTAGTTTTTACTGTACTGTGGTTAGTATGTGACGTTAGTTTTTACTGTACTGTGGTTAGTATGTGACGTTAGTTTTTACTGTACTGTGGTTAGTATGTGACGTTAGTTTTTACTGTACTGGGGTTACTATGTGACGTTTGTACTGTACTGGGGTTAGTATGACGTTAGTTTTTACTTTACTGGGGTTAGTAGGTGACGTTAGTTTTTACTGTACTGGGGTTAGTATGTGACGTTAGTTTTTACTGTAGCTTGTTTGCTAGTTGTAGCTTAATTAGCTAGCTGCATCACAGCGAAGCCACACTTTTAATGCTGTATTGTATGACTTGTACGACTAACTAACATGTACGACTAACTAACATCTACTTACACTGGTAACTGCCTTTAGGTACAGCAGTAGCTAGTTCTCCCACTGTGTAATGTGGTGTTATAGCTGTCTTAGTTATGCAAATCATCACTGTCCTTGTTTTCTAGACCCATGTAAGTTGGCAAGGCTAAAGAGCTGTTTATAGTTTTTTTTAAAGAACTTGTTCACATACTGTTTTGTAATAAGGAACTGTTTTACATTCAATTGGATATTCGTTTTATACACCAATATATACTTTTGCCCATTCTACACTTATTCAAAATCAGTATTGGCCATTGTCAACTACAATATGACATTAATGTTTGTGCATCGGTTTGATGTATACCTACAAATGGTTGACCATATAATGTTCTCTTCCGCAGATCGTCCGACACTTTTGACATGCGCGGATCGACGCTATCTAACCAAGTGCAGGCGCTGAGACGATGCTGGATTGAATGGCACTGAGGATACGAGGTAAACAATGCCAGTAAATTAGAAATCATTATCGATCTCTTCTCTGGGACTCAGCTGACCTTTCTTGAGACAGAGACAATTATACGACATCTTCACCGCTGTTCATTTTGAAGAAAATCCAGTTTTGGTTGCAATTGTGAGTTGAGTTTAGAACAGTCTCCTATAACATTATAAAAGCGAGGTGAGTCTTTGCCCCAGTCACAGCAGTGGCAGTGGGAGCAGCAAGCTTATCTGCAAACCCCAAGGCATGGAGAGGATCCTGGTGGCTGGATGCGGTGCCACGCTCAATCTCTATACCTGCCCGACTCCCTGGTTTGGACTGGGACTGATTCTAGACTCAAGACGAATGTAATTTCTTTGTCTTAACATATAATGTGGCGCCAGTGTAGCAAACCTCACCAGCAGGATTTTATTTTGTTATTTTTTTGTTTTTCTTGAGTCTTCCGATGTACCCCCTATTCAATCTTTAGCTGTCGTGTATCCTGGAATAGACTAAACCAAAGAATGAAAGTCTATTTCTAGCACACAATAATACAACATCAAACAATGACTGGCATTTACTGATGCAAAATTTGCCAATTGGTGTATTTAAAGAGATGTGAGCGACTTGTCTGGTCTATTGAAATGAATATGGTTAATTAGGCTGTCTAAATTAAATAGATTTTTTTGTGGCTTTCATTTAGCTCATTAGAGCACAGGTAGCCTTGTTCTTACCCTGACTGACTGAATGCTACATTGAACCACATATAGTTGTTTTTCCCAGACATTCCTAGCAGCCTTTGGCTATCCTCTTACAGCACAGACTGCCAGTTACCTGATGGTTGAAGTGTGAGCACTGTTTCCATAGTTGTAGCGCATTATTAATGTCTGTTCCTGTAGCTAATGTACATACCCATTGACTCTTTTAGAGATTTATTTATGAATTCTTTCTGAAGTTAGTTCAACTGGCCTAATCTATCAGAACTGAAAATTTTTACCGCAATGTAAAATATTTAACTGTAAGCAGTAAACCGTTGTTCCAGTCTTACCTTTTGTGTCAGTGATGGTGCTTGTGTGCTTATGTTTCTCTGCGACCAGCTTTCTATCTAATGAATGACAATCAAATCGTCAGTTAAGGGTTCTGGGTTTCAGTTAACGTGTCCAGCTGTAGGCATAGCCTGGGCCAGCCTGCTTTGCATGGTCTGTACAGAGTTCTTTGCCCTGAAGTTTCCGATGGGTCTGTGTGTTTAGAAGCTTATCTATTTGTGAGTTTGCTCACAGACAGACCATTATGTAGGCTAATGTTCTGGTGGTGGTGTGTGCTTCCTCTCTAAACAGTGTTTCCCTATGGTGACAATCTTTGGGTATTGCTGTATGGTTAATGATCGACAGTTGGTTGCGCCTATCTTTTTTACTTTTCCTCAAGCATTGAGTCAATTTTAGGGCCCCCTCGGGTGTGCTTAATATTTGTTTGTGCTGTGTCGTTACAGTGCCTTCCGAAATTATTGGTGGCAAAATAGGGTTATAGAAAATTCACCTTCTGGTGGATTAGTTTATTGTCACACTGAAGGAAAAGAGAAACATCCAACCTTTTATTGAGGTGAGAAAAAGACATCTGTCATGAAGAAATTATTATTTCTGAAAGAAACATGTGTGCCAATATTATTGGTGCCGGTGCATTTAATACGATTACAACTTCCATTTGCCAATAGAACAGCAATGGGGCTTCTCCTGTAATATCTAGTATGGTTGGAGAATACAGAGCAAGGAATCTAAAACCATTCCTCTTCACAGAATCTCTTCAGAGCATCCATGGACCTTGGTCCTCTATTATGTGCTCTTTTCTTTAGCTCAGTCCACAGATTTTCAATTTGGTTTAGGTTAGGGGACTGAGGTGGCCATTGATTTTGTGTTCAGTAAACCATTTTTGTGTTGATTCGGACATACATTTAGGGTCATTGTCCTGCTGAAAGATCCAATGACGACCTGGTTTTAGTTTTCTGGCAGAGGAAGGCAAATTAATATGTAATATGTAATGGCGTTCACGATCGATGACCTGTATGTTAACAAGGTTCCCTGGATTTTTGGAAGAAAAACAACCCCACAATATCACAGAACCTCCACCAAACAGTGTTTTAGGAATAGCCATTCGTCTGTTTGCGCCAAACCCACCTTCATTGTTTGTTGCCATACAGGTTTAATTTTGTTTTATCTGCCCGGTTCCAGGCAAAGTACTCTAGGCACCTATGTTAGTAGTAAAGGCAGCAACAGCTTTTTCCTGGCATGCCTTTCAAATAATTTGTTGGCATGGAGGTGGTGTCTAATGGCGGTTTTAGAGAATTCACTGGACTTCTTCAACCGTGATCATTGTTTTTTTCTGTTGCCAAACAACCATTGACCTGCCTTGTTTATAGGCTTTTATCTTGTCTTCTGGCGCACTTTCTCTCCATCCAAAAACCTAATCCGCTCCAGATTTGGTCCTGAGACCTGAGTTGTGTGAAATCTCAGTGATTTGGGGCGTCAGGTTGCCGCAGGATTGCGTGAATGAGTGAGCACGATCGGGAAAAGGCAAAGAGAAGACTGCAGGCCTTTACACCTGTTTGAGAAGCACTAAGCCTAATTCTTGAGGCAGGTGCTGTAGAAAGCAAACTTATCTAACTTGATCTTGAGCCCAAGCAGAGGCATAGCAAATGGCTGTCTGGTGTCGTTGAGTCGAAAAGCGGAGCAAGCCTTCAGCTCCTGTCAGACAGCAGCTGCTTAGAAAATAATCTATTTAATTTCCTTCTGGTAAATGTAGTTCACTTTTGCACCTGTAGCCAAAGCCAGAGAATGCCTTTGCTACGTTGACTTTAATCCAGATAGGCATCCTTCACCAAACATAAGGCAGGTTTGAGTACAGGCTAAAATGCTATGTCATTGTATTCCATTCCACATGCACTGATCAAATTCCTTCGTCTATCACATAATGTTTCAATTCGTCTGCTGGGGCCAAAAAACACGTGTTCTTTTTGTTTCAACCTGGGGGAAGAATCTGTTTACCTGTTAATCTTGGTGTGTTTCACTTCCGACGGAGGTGAGGATTAAAACGAGATGCAAGTTAGCCATTGAGCTCCTCCGATCAATCCTGTTCAGGAGGTTGGCAAATAGGTAGGTTTGAATGTTTTACTAGGGTCGTGTTTCTCGGACCTAGTTTTGTTCTGGCCCTTTTCACACATGTACCCGTTTCAAATAAGCCTTGATACATTGATAAGTCGAATCAAGAATGTGGCCGCAGGACAGTGTAGCTGTTGTACTTTCATATGTATCAAGTTATTTACCTGCACTTTCTAGAAAGCACGTTTAGAAGGACTGGTGCTCATAGGAAAACATCTAAGGTTCTGTCTTTACTAGGCAAAATATTTTGGAAATATACAACTACATTTTGGTATTCTTTATATCTCAATATATGCGGAGAGTATTGAATATAAGGTTCAGAGTCAAAGCCTCTGTGTATAAGATGTCATGTGACTGGGAGCATGTTCTGTCATCACACTTCAATGCTGGGCCAACAAATAAAAACATATATATCTGTTGACTTTGCACTTGTTCTAGCTGGCCACTCATTTCCCCCTGACATTCTTTTTACACTCTTTAACTTGTTTTGTCAACCAAGGCTAATCATGCTTGCTTCATTTCTTTTCAATGGCTCCACAAGGTAGTTTATTGACAGCATTTTTTGCCGTTGTGGTCGTGACATTTTTTTTCTCATGTTCCACGTCACAGTCTTTCTGTTCTGGCTGTAACAAGTGTGGTAGAGGTTTACGCTGTTGAAGACGATGTTTAGATTTTAATCCTTGGAAACTGGCCTCACCACCATTGCATTCAGCAAACAGTTCCTATCAACCGAAAAATGGGCGGCTATTTAAATCCTGGGTGAGAGTAACGCGCCTTTTGTTTCACGGATTGGCATTTTTGCTCAACTATTAACTTGGTAAACAGGTTTGACGAGGATTCTAGCAATGGCGAACAATGGCTTATTAAGCGGGCATATTCTGATTTTGGCATAGTTTCCTGAAGTCTTATTAGGTTTGATAGACAATAGCCTAGTTGTTTTGTAATCGATTGACAAACCACATTACCTATAAAGAACAGTTGTGTAAATCTTCTGTTTCGGTCTGTGGTCTTGAGGTATTTGGTGAATCGATCTGGAATTTGCACTGCTTGAGTAACCTATTTCAATACCTTCTTGATGCTTTCGGTCGAAACATTCCTGTCATTTAACTGCTTTAGTCATGTGCGTTATCAGATGCTGACTAATGTTTTGTCATTATTCCTGTCAAACTTCGGGTGAACAACAGGGTTTCATAGTTCAGTTATTGTGAGGTCTGCTGAATCGTTTAATTAAGAACGCTGTCCCCATGCTCGTCACACGAGGCACCAAAGTACAAGATTATTGAGGAGCCTCACATGAACAATACTGCACATTAATGGACAGACGGAGGCGTTAAATCCAACAGCAAGATAATTTATGCGGTCTGCCAAGAGGCCACATCTGAACAGAATGCATGTTCTTCTAATAACAGTTTAGCTGCTCATTCGACCAAATGTAAGACTTACCAATAGGCAAAATCTCCGAAATTGTCATTATTCTTTTTTTTACAAAACAAAGGGATTTGTTTTTTTTCGGCAGACCCCATTGTCTATCTCCCAGGTGTCTTGACAGGAAGACCTCTTAGTTTGCGCCTGACAGTGCCCCCACCACAGAGACGGGTCAGCCTGTCAGCTTTGTGCGATAACGGTGGCAGGTAAAGGATCCAGTCTGTACCAAAAGACAGGGGCTTCCATCAGTCCCTAACTCTAGGATGCAATCCCTTGTTCATCAGGGGGAGAAACAAAGCCGATAGACAGTTGGGAGTTAAATATATATAGCGCCGGAATAAATTATTCTGTTGACTTTGAGCCCGTGTCTCTTCCTTTTGAAACGGTGATGGTGTGACAAGCTGTATTTGGCTGCTTCAGTGCCTGGAGTTCTAGTTCCACGCCAAAAGCAGACGGAAATAGAGACGTCTCATCCGCAAAATCACAGACACATGGCTTCTGTCGTTTTCATCCGAGCTGTGCTGGGTAGTTTCAGCTGTTGGATTTAAGTCTTTCCAGCCTTCACAGATTGTCCCGTACATGAGGCCGTAACCTCAATGAGTAGTCGTGATAACGTGCTGTTTAGACCGGTTCCTATGGCATTAGTCATTTTCACTATCAATTTAAAGTAGCAAAAGTTGTCATGAAGTATCGTTTTCGCAATGATATTTGGTGGGTACCGTTATTAGCAATGCTGTACCACAGACAGGCTATGGTTAATCTGTGCGTTTGTTCCTTGTTTTCTACTGTAGCTAGGTAATCATTTTCCCTTATAAATGCTTTCTGGCTAACAGTTGCCTCAGAAGTTCACCATTGTAACCTGCAACTGTGGCAGGAAATAAACACCCGTACAGAGAAGGCAGCCATTCGATGATCTGACACGTGCCGTCTGCCACGCTGAAAAAAAACAACTGCCTGTCCACTTCACTTCAGATTCCAGTCACAGACGTGAGAGCGGTTAGCGGTGAAATAGGCAGCGGCCCAGTGTTTGTCTGGGCCCATACGCTTGTATACTGGACAAATGAATGCCTACAACATAACATGGCTATTGAGACTGCGGTCATTCTGATTTTCACACAACTTGAAAGCACAGTTTAAAGGTGACTTATAGGTTAAGCTGTACTAGGGGTGGGCGATATGGGAAAAATATCATATCACGATTTTTTCAGGAAAAATCACGATTCACGATTTTATCACGATTCTTTTTCATGTTGATTTTTAAGACTATTTTGCAAATTACTGAGCTGCAATACAAGCAAATTATATCTCCATTTAAAAAATATAGCGATACAAGGTAACAAAACATAAAAGGGAAAAAAAATTAAAGTAGCATATTTTAATCACGTGTATATTTAATGGAAGTGCAATTGTGCAAAGAAGCACCCATTCTCATCCGCAGCTTCACCATCCATTCACTGTGTAACCTGCCATCCATCTACAGCATCAGATGATCTACTGTGTTATCATCCTGAATTAAATGAATTATGAATTATGAAGTAAAACATTTTACTAAAATAGTATGTAGCCTATTTATTGTCTTATGTAACCATACAATACAAATTTAAAACCATGATTTTAAAATGCACAGGCTATGATATTGAAATTTCTAATGATCGAATAAATGAAAATCCATCAAACTGTATGTCCTATTTTGATGTAATAAATGCTAAAACATTTTAGATCACAAGCGACGCGCAATCAAATGTTTTGCGCATGATTGGCCGTATATATTGCAACACAGACTCTTGAAATAAAAACATTAGGCTACAGTATAATTCGATCATTTACATTTGTAAAATGTATTAGCCTATAGTAATTACAGTCCAGTAACTAAGGCACTGTAGGCAATGAAACACGTATTTTACAACACAGTTTGTATATTGGTCACGGTCGGGTATATTCTGCTGTTACCCGGTAGATACATTAATCAATTTCGTTTTATATTTTCGTTCTGTTTATTTAGTAAAACATATATTTCTTTATAAACGTAGGCCTACCTCTTTTTTCTAGTTCATTCAAATTCAACCAAGCCAATCAATCTATTATCTATGTATATTTCGCAGCTTTTGTCTGCCTGAGCAGGACACGCATACTAACCGGTTGCACTGCGCAGAGTGTTCATTAGTGTTGTTATGAGTGGCAAACTAATCCGTTACATATATCCAGTTTCATATAGATCGGACCAAAACGCGTCAAGTTTCATGTAGACCAGACCAAAACGCATCCAGTTTTATATAGACCAGACCAAAACGAGATCAGACCAAAACGCGTCCAGTTTCTGAAAACGGGACAAGGTAAAATGCACGTATTTAGGAAAAGTCATGGAAGAACGAGGCTGTAGCTTTTCAACATTATATATTTATTTTAATTACTAACTGCAACGCCCGCGGGCATGGGCTGTTGGCGCTTCTAGTGTTAACACGCTGACATATAGCGCGCCGCGCATTGCATGTTGATACGTAGCTGAAAAAACGCCATAGATCTGCATCTAATAGAACGTGCACTGGAGCGCGATTCTACGATATTTCCGAAAAAGTGAATCGTGGAGACATTTTAATAGTCCACGATTAAATATCGTCATATCGCACACCCCTAAGCTGTACTAGAATATAATGCAGAAGGCGAGCTTCAGGTTGCTTGTTTACCCCCCGATACATTCCGGTCAATTATGTCAGGGGAGTGAGAACGAAAAAATGTATTTGCGAACACGCCAAATAACCTCATTGTCTGCTTGATTTGTCTAGTGTAAAAATTCAAATAGAAGCTAAAAACACAAGAACTTTAAACTAGTATATTGTATAAATGTATTGGTGCAAGACGGCCATCAATCACACACTAGATCCATGCTTTAGAGCCCTAGAACATAGATAGATAATAAATGTGTCAATGTGGAAATGGGATTCCTTTTCTATTTTTTTTGTGGCAAACATCCAATCAATATGTAATGGGTCCTATGCCAATTTGGACAGTCTGGAACTCTATCAGACAAAATCGAAAACGAACAAGGTTTAAATATAACAAGCAGACTAATAGCTGATGAAAATGACCGAAGCACAATGTAACATATTATCTATATTTACAGACAATTTTACACAATTATATTTTATGATAGTTTCTTTATCATAATTATATCTAAGAATCTTTTTCCAGCAATTAGCAATTGAATGACAGACGCATCAATGTTGTTTTTTTATATCCACTGCCTCGAGGGTTGTAACGTAGTCTTACATTGAATTTACTAGTTTTGGCACTGTAGATCAATCGCTTTTATTAAAATGGCCTAATGTGACAGGAACAACTCCCATCGAGGCTCCAATATGACAGTAAAAGTGTAGTCTACCTGCAGCCGTTCTGGCTGACTGGGCCACAGTTGTCTTGCTATGCCCGACATGTAACCAGACGACTGGGTCAGATCACTTTGTCGCTCTCACTACCGTGTTGCTCATTCAAAGATAATGAGGGCCCGTTTAGGAAGTTGGCCGGCGGTTAATCGTGGAGTGCATTATTTAACGTGACGTTGTTGGGTCAGTGAACTGATGTGGTTCCCACTGATTTACCTTTTAGTGTGCATGTTCAACGCTTTACCCATTACTCGGCTTATGTAACATCCCATAAGAGCGCGAGTGGCGTTATTCTCTCGATTGGATAGGACAGACAGTCTCCAGTTTGAGAACCAATGACTGCCTTGCTATAGTGTAGAATCTGACAAGTTTATCTGCAACTGTTTGTGGCATTTATTTTAGAATGAATGAGATTTAGTCCCGGCTCACTGTTTACATGCTGCACTCTCGGTACTGGCCACTGTTCATCTTCTCTATTCTAATTGGTTAACGTATCAGTCCGTCCGTCCGTAGCCATTCAGAATTGAGTTGGCAATCTGAGGAGGAGTTTGGCAGTGCCCTCAGGCTAGGTGTTGTCTTCATGCATTATCCAACTTTACCAGCTGCCATGTGTTCTCAGGGGCACCAGTGATACAGATGTTTTTAGGGGATGTGCCAACTATGAGTTGTTAACTCTGAGTGGCAGTTTGTTTATGCAGGCATATGGTCGGGGTCATCACAAATGGTCAGTGAACCGTACTAGAGGCTGCCGGCGCCCTGTAGCTTGGTCTTTCTCTCGCACTGTCAGAACTTGGAGACAACGGCTGCTACAATATTTGTGATCAGATGTTTCTTCTAACCTGAAGAAACATCTGGTCAAACACGAAATGTTCAAATGTTAACAGTATCCAACCATAGTCATCAAACTTTTTTGTGATACAGTAGTTAAAACCTGCAGTTGACAGTTTAAGCTTTATTAATGTTTATTATGGGACTGAAACCCAAATCAGTTCAGAGACTCTTACTAAGGCTAATGCGAGCACCCCCTTGTCATCTCATCCACTTCAAATATTTATGTTTTCATATATTAAGTAAAAAATTATCCTTCTTGTACTCAGTCACAGCATTTCTGTATTCTGATGTGTCACACTTTAGTGTTGAACCAGTTTAATTAATATTTCTGCAAACAGAATATGTTACTACCATTATTACTGAACACTACTATAATATTGATTGTGAATTGCGTACGAGACCATGATGATATGCCAGATACCACTGAGCTAATTGCAATAGTAAAAAGCAATGTTGGTTTTTGGCTAGTACATTTTTTAAATCTACAGACTGCCTCGTCTGTTAAGCCAAAAAGAAGACTCTGAACCCTGGCTCAAAGACTGTACCTATGTCAGACAGACCCCAGTGAAAATACCAAATCCTTTACTTCAAATGCCAGAAACACTGTTAGATATGTTTCAACAGTTACTCAAGCTTTATCTGAAATTGGACTATACCCTACAGCCAGCAGTGCAAACATGGGATGGGCTGTACTAATGCCTTCGAACTGTTTGTTAATGGTTTTATTTCTTGTTGTATAAAGTTAATGAAGCAACTCAACTTCAAACATCCGGCTATGTAAACTTTAGACTACTTTTCCTAATTTAACATAAATATGTAAATCTGTGCAAGTGTGTAACGATTATCTAGAGTTCAAATGTACTTTGCATTGGTGGCTAAACCAATGACAATGTAGGGATTTGGTATACAGTGCCAGTCAGTCAGTTTGGACACCAGAATATTAATTCAGGGCAATTTTTTTAATTTATTTTTATCCAAATTGTAGAATAATAGTGAAGAAATGAAAATTGGAATCATGTAGTAACCCTAAAAGTGTTACACAAATCGAAATGAATGTTTTTTTAGCCAGTTTTTGTCGTGAGCTTTGCACGCTCTTATTCTCTCAACCATCTTCATGAGCTAGTTACCTGGAATGCTTTTCCAACATATTTGAAGAGTGATGAGTTTCTCCATATGCTGAGGTCTTGTTGGTTGCTTTTCCTTCACTCTGCGGTTCAACAGTTCCCAAACAATATCAATTGGGTAGAAGTCGGGTCATAGTGGTGTCCAAGTCTTGGGTAATTGTTTTGTTTAAAACATTAAATGGTAGAGTCTAAGGGCAACCCAGAAGGGAGGACATACAGCTGCAGAATTATATGGTGGCTGTGCTGTTTTTTTTTTTTAAACCAGTGTCAGGATCGCCGTACGCGCACAGACTTATTGTTAACCAGTACGTTGATTGGCGGTTGACCTGGCATTTTTTCCCCCCCAAAATCATTGGCGAGTGGTAATTAATATGAATGATTTTTAACAGCAGCCTGGCAACTCAACCATTATTACATTGAGTGTGTAGACATTCTAATATCTTCTCTTGCATCCTGGTCTCACTTCAAAAACCTGTCAAACGGGAATACTAGCTGTGCGTTCTCTAACTCTTTATCTGGTCCAGAGTTAGTCTGCCAACACTTCGCTTGTAACATTGTAAGTTGTCATTGTTTATTGTTTCTGCTAATGTATGCCAGGCATAGGCTTAATGCTTTCACCAAACATATTCTAATCATGGAATTAACCAACAATATCCGAGCTCTGCAAAAGTCATTGATGTCCCCTGATTAATGTTTGTAGATAACATCTCTCCAGCCACCATGACTACCTTGACAAGCTTAGGTGTGATTCAGTGGGTTTAATGCATGCATGGCCCAGAAATGAGAAGGGCTGATATGTGTTTCATGCAGTAGCTAAACCTAGCAGTTATTGTCCTTGGTGTGTTCATCAAGAGAACTATATGAGCTGGTAAAACTATAGAATCATAGCCCAGCATCGTTCTATTTACATTTTAATGGGCTACGTTTTAGATGGGGCGAGTTATTGTGGTAAGTTACGTATTGCCGTTGTCTGTACATTAAAATAAACTAAGGGCTCTGACTACGTGCTTGTATTTAAGTCAAGTACTGTCCATATTTTGCAATAAAAACTGTATTGCACTGTGAACCTTTTAAAATTACAATAACTGGGATTAACTATGAAGGATTACGCAATAAAAAAAGTTATTGTATGACAGCATACAAATCCTACCTCGTCACAGCACAACCGGTTATCTCAATTAAACTAAGGATAGAAATTCCACAAATTCACTCCTAACAAAGCACACCTTTTAATTAAAAATCATTCCTGCCGATGACCTCATGAAGCGGGTGGAGTGAATGCTAAATATGTGCGATGCTGTATCAAGGCATAGGGTGTCTACTGTATAATCTTCAGAGAGAAGTGTATTTTCTATTGTCTCACCCTTTTTGGTTGCTACATGAGTCTAACCTTGTCATTCCATAGTTTTTATGTCTCCACATATTTTCTTCACAGTTTTTATGTCTCCACATATTTTCTTCACAGTTTTTATGTCTCCACATATTTTCTTCACAGTTTTTATGTCTCCACATATTTTCTTCACAGTTTTTATGTCTCCACATATTTTCTTCATAGTTTTTGTGTCTCCACATATTTTCTTCAATGTGGAAAAATGTAAAACCACAGAACTATTGAATGAGTAGGTGTGTCCTTACATTTGACTTGTTCTGTATAGGCTATTCATCATATCGTCCTGTGATTTGTCTTTGAATTAGAATTGAGAAAGCTATGGGAGACTAAAAAATGCAAGTGAAATAAGAGTCAGGTAACTTTGTGTGTGTATGTAGACAGCCGGCCTTGTATTCTGACCCTGTCTCAACAACCAGTATTTCTGCTCTACTTGTTAGCACAGACCTGTGTTTCAAAAAAAGCAAACACACCAGACACAAAGTTTTTCGAATAAATTAGGTGTCAGGTGAACAAAATTGATCTCTCATACCCTGTGGTGTTGATGTACTACATACGCAGTATTTACATAGTGGTTGACAGGGACATGTGTAACGACATGTGGACAAGCAAGAGGGAGAACTGAAGTTCAGAGGTTACTGCACTGTATATACAGTTTATTTACACACGTAAACACAGCCACCTCTTGTACACGCAGGTGGAGTAGATGTTTTAGTGTCTCTTTGGGAGCCGTCAAATTATCCTGGGTTCCTAGAGTCAAACGAACCAGATGCTAATGACCCAGATGCCTACTAATGCGTTGTTAGGCTGCTGTTGAAAATTCTTCACATTAATTACCACTCGCCAATTATTTTTGGGAAGAGAATGTCAGGCTAACCGCCAATCAACTTACTGGTTAACAAAAAGTCTGTGCATGTATGCCGATCCTAACGACCCAGATGCTAACCCAGATGCTAACCCAGATGCTAACCCAGATGCTAACCCAGATGCTAACCCAGATGCTAACCCAGATGCTAAGCCAGATGCTAAGCCAGATGCTAACGACAAAGTCCTTAGCATCTGGGTGAAGCAGCATTCGTCTTGTCCTCCGGGGTCCTACTATCTTTTAGCAGTTTGTTTTTTGAGTAAGAAGTATTTAGCTGAATTAGGCATTTGTGCCTAGATGTTCCAATTCATAGTGATGGGTTAGGGTTAGGGTTAGAATTTGAATGCATAGGAGTGCATTCGTCCGTGTTAATGGGGAGCGTTGTGTGGTTACCCTGAAATAAAAAATGGAATTATGTAACCCAGAAATAATAAAAACCTATGTTCATCTTTGCTATTGTTACGCCAGTTTGACCACATCAGCGCTACAAAGTATTTGGGGTAAGAGAGGCTTTTTACCCCCCTCCCTCCCCTCACACACACTTTTTATTTTTTTTATTCCCTGTCTGTGCTGTCAATGGCATTAGCACAATAACACTTTCGTACCCGGCGGACCCACGCCCACTATTTCAACATAATTGGAAAAGATTATTACTCCAATTTTTTTTCATCCTAACCCCCCCAACCCCCACGACAGGGGCCTGCCTCGCAGTTTAATGGGAATTTACAGTGTATTACATCATGTAAGCCCTCAAAAGCAACACAGAGTGTGATTTCATGGGGACCCAAACACGTCTTTACTTTCATCCTCTCTCTATTCCCAAACACCTTCAGGTACCGTTATCTTAAATGGCCAGTTAAATTGCCTCTTCAAAGACAAACTGACTACGGCTGAAGCAACGGCAGCCGTTCGCCGCACATGAGGGGAAAGACTCCTCCGCCAGCAATCATTCTCATTACTTAGGGGAAGGTTTGGGAAAGATACTCGGCAGGTAGTTGGAGTATTTGTTAAGCAAAGCTGGATGAGTAACGTTAGGCTATGTAAACAGAGAAATTAACTATGGAGGGATTATGCCTTGTACCTGTCTGGGGGAACCTGGGTAAGATGTATGGGGGAACCTGGGATTTGAGAATCTCTGGCACAGGCCATGAGGTGTACACTGAAGTCCCCAACCAGCTGTTCCTAATGTGTAAGTGTCTATTGTTCGTAAGGCTGGCACCTGCAAGGCGCCTAACGACACAATGCTGTCCTGGCGCTTTACTGGCAATATAATATGTGTCGATGTCATCTTGCTGTTGGTATTGACGACAGCCTAAGTTGTTATTTTTTATATATTTTAGGAGTCGTGGTGTCAACATAGTCTTATCTTTTTTACTTTGTTTTCCCTGTGTAATCAGGACAGATTATAAAGAAAGCCTGTTAATTGTTACGGACTTTTATATTAATGTTTACACCAGGTTTATTTGTCAGAGCAATATGTTGTCATGATTATTATCACAATGAACAGTTTGTTTAATCTAATACTCTATTGGTCATACTATACAATTATTTAATGCTTGTCTTTGTTGAATAATGTGGAAGTAAAAGGGCCTAAAATAATTGGATATTGAATCGCCGTTGTGATATTGGTTAAAAAATGCCTGATTGCTTTCCTATATCGTTTTGCCCTAACGCGTGCGCACACACACACATATGTTAGTGTTTTCTAGATTTCAGACGACTTATTCAAATGGCATCCGAGAAAACAGGCCAAATACCTCTAGCCTGACAAACAAGCATATCAATCATTAATAAAAGAAAAAGCATTGTATATCACAAAGGGACCTTGATAAGAGCTCTGGTGATGAAACCACCTTGTTATTTGCCTCGATGCCTTTTTTCTTTTTATGCCATTCAAAAAAGTGCAGTCCCTGTGTGAAGACCTTTGTGTTTTATGTCTGCATATAAAAGCCCTACACATTCTATGTATTATTATTTTAATCACTACTTTGGAGGTGTATTGGTGTCTGCACCTAGGCGATAGCCTTAGTGACATATACTGTGATAATATGACATCGGCGTCACTGAAAACCGTTTTTGTTTACTGTTGTGAAAAAAGTGTTGCTCCGGGCAGTTTTTTAATCTGGTAATTGTATTAATTGTTATCATGCCGTGTTAATACTTCACATTGTGGTTAAAGCACAGAAAGAGCTTGATGTTATCTCGAGGTGTTCCCTGGGCATGCCCTCCTACACTACTGAGCAATCAGTAGACGGCTCAGACTGGTTCACTGTGGTTATTCATTATGTCATACCACAGGTTTCCTTACTTCCCCTTATTCCAAATCCTGTTAAACATTAATGCACACATATCTGCGGACTCACAGATGAGGGGCATTTTGTATATACCAATAAGAAATATGTGTTGTTATGAGATGTTGAACTGGAGGGAGAACAAGAGGATTTGTCCCAACTTAACTAGCCTTGGTAATGAGCGCTCTGGTGCCTGACCTCTCCTGCCGCAGCTCATTTCCTCTCAGCTAAACTCTTCCGCCTGGTGACCTCTGACTTCAATCCATCCTCTCTGAACTCGAGACAATAATGCGGCCTCCATTTGACCCATAAAGATGATCCGATGTCAAGCCTGTCAATATTATGCTTTCGTTACAACTGGAGGCAACAGGAACTGTTCTCAACAATGAGCGAAAACAGCAGATTATTGGATATTATCCGTTGCTCCAGGTTGTCCCTGGCAGACTGGTCTTGCGTTGGACCTGGACTGTATTACGAGAATCTCTGCAATAATCAATGCATGTAGTATTATTTCAACTATCAAAAGTTCACCCAGCACAGCCAGAAGATGACTGGCCACCCCTCGAGGCCTGGTTTGTCTTTAGTCCTAGCTTCGACCCATCAGGGAGTTTTTCCTAGCTGCTGTGTATCAACCTGTTGTTGTGCTTTGTTGGGTTTCAGGTGGGGTGTTTGTACATTTGATTGATATCCCATGATTTAAAATCCTGGCCAAGATAAGGCGAAACATTTTGCAGGACAACATACAGTTACACAGTAAATACACAGAACACAAGAAAGCAAATAGGATTGGGACACAATAAGGCAGTACATGATCAAGTGGAAAGTCAATATACAGATAATACAGCAGGAGGTACATGTAGGTCAGTTGAGCAGCATTGATATGGCAATAACAACTATATAAAATACTGTGATGAATGTTTAAATATCCTTTTCTGAACCAACTGCTAAGCACTGCAAGATTAAATTATTTAAGCTGTGTAAATGCCCTGATATACCTTATGGTATTTTTTCTCCTTAGCTTTTTAGATATGCCTGGTGTTTCAAAGTTTTTTTAATCTAGTGTCATCATAAGGTCGCCCGACTCTACGCTTGTTTCAACAGTTCACTACATGGTTCGTTTCTGACCCAGTCTGGTATTGGATCTTGAATCATCAAATGTGGATTTATCCTTGAAGACCACTGGACAAGAGTGGTCTGTTTGATGTAGGGTTTGAGCAAGCCTGGAGATGTGGGGGGGGGTCTTGGACGTAACGTGAGCCTGGACGTAACGTGAGCGTGGATGTAACGTGAGCGTCAACGTAACGTGAGCTTGTGATGTTGTAGAGCGACTCTCCGTATTGATGTTTGTTGAGAATATTGGTAATTTGCACTCTGGGAGGGGAAGGACCACCCACTAACTATCTCAAGTTAGGCAGGAACAACGTATTGTTGAGAAAGTTGTAGAAAGTAGAAGTTGTGGAAGCTTTGGTATCTAGAAGGAAAGCAGTTTTCAGCCTGAATCGTTAGGGTCAAGGAAGTCATTCATGTAAAGATAATGAGAGGGTTTGTCTGGGACGGCATTCTCCTCTGAATTCTCTTGTCTGTCCTCCATTAACCATACATTTATAGTTTGAGTTGCCAAGAATATGCCAATTTGACAGTAGTCGAGTGAAATTGTCCTGAAATTACCACACCCCATTACAGTTTTTTTTTTTTTTAAATATTGGTCTTCTGCTATATTTTCATATTTAGAGATGTGCTGTTATTTGTTGCTCACAACCATGTTAGTATCTTGCAAAAATATCAGCAATAAGGAAATGTTGACAGTTTTACCAGCTTTAATTTCTCCCGTAAATTCTACTCTGATGGTGGATTGCAATGGAGACGCACTGGTAACATTTTAGAAGAACTTCTGCTATGTTGAATTATAATGCATCTGTACAAATTACCAGTGTTTTCATGTGTTCTCAAGAAGGGGTGTAACTGAATGCCAAATAGACTTCTGCGATAACTATTACATGCTCAGCGATGACTTTATTAGACACACTTTACATTAAACCAAATTGCCAACAGTTACAACAGTAAGTAATGTGTAATCTATGTATAGCATACAGACATGGTCAAGCGGGTGAAGTTGTCGTTTGACCAAACATTTGAATGTGTAAGATGTGCGAGCTAAGCGACTTTGATTGTGGTATGATTGTTCTTGCCAGACCTAGTGCATCCAGCATCGCAGAACTGGCTCACCTGAACTGACTACAGACTCTTGTTACAGAGATGAGCACAAAACATCCAGTGAGCGGTGGTTCTGCTGGCGAAAAACACAACTTGTTGTTGAGGTCAGAAGAGCCTTGACAGACTAGATTAATCAAACTTTAAAGCGGCAGAAGCCAGAAGACCAAACCTCACAAATCGTCTCATCTCAAGCTGGTTGCACGAACATGACAGAGATTTCAGTTTACTTTAATGCCCTGCGCATTCCCCAGATCCTATAACAAGGTGTTGTAATGGGAGGGTCTCAGCATGGAACGTGTGGCCGAAAAATCTGCTAAAATCCCCAAGGAACGTTTCCAAGCACCTTGATTGAATCCATGCCACGAATGTCTCCTCTGAATACAAAAAGAAGTCCTATCCAATAGAGTATCTTACATCACGACATCTTTTCAACTGCATTATCCCACCGCGACAGAGAGAGAGCAGCTTTTAGGAGCCAGGATCAATGCATTGCAATCTGTCAGTTCTCTGAAATCATACATCTTTAATGAGGTATGGGCGCAGATCTAGGATCGGTTTCTGACTGTCTGCACGTGAGCCTGGTAACGTCTGGTCTGTGACGATACTGACCTCCGTGCATCTCTTTGACTACTTATTTGGTGTAAAGTCTATACGCACCTGATCGTTTGACCGTGAAGGAGAAGCTCTTACAAAGCTGTAGCGGTTGAGTTCAATACTTTCTAGATGGCCGTTGAAGACACTTGTGTTGTGAGTGGTAATGGCTTCCTCTTGATGTAACGTTTACACCGGTTTCAAATATCACAGGTTAAAGGCTTCATCCAGTGATTTCTTTTAATTTGATGAAGTATTGCGTAGTAGCTTGATGTTGTGTAGCGATATCTGCAAATATAATTGCAGTAACATACCCAGAATAGTTTCGATGAAAAAATCAAACCTAATTTTAGACACAACAGAAATCGGAGAAAGGTGTTCAACAACGTAGTCGCGTGGTCTCATGTGATCTCTCTTTGAGAACAGTGGTGGGGGCAAGAGTGAATCAATAGGCGAGTACCAGATATCTTTCATACAGGACGTGTTTTTTCTCTTAGGCTCTGAGATGGGTAACAGGCTTTCCTTCTTCTGCCTAGAAGACATCATCTTTATGTGCGGTTTGACAATTCCGGTCCGGTTCATTTGAGTTTTGTTTACAGACACTGACACTCAGTCACATTGAAGGTGTTTTGGCGGTTGTGGTTTCCCACGCCTTACTGAGACTTCATATTGGTTTGGTCTTCGGTCTAATATGTCACCCATCTTTACTTGTCTTAAACATGTTAATGTGATGTTGTTATTTCTACAATTTTAATGTTTTATATTGGTACCAGTTGAACAATAAAGCATAGCATTAAATTATAAAAAGCTTTTAAAGCTTTAAATGACAAATAAACAACATTTCTGAAACAACTGTTATGTATGACCAAGGACATAGTTGACATTACAGTATTTAATTTCTGCAGAAGAAGTGTCGTATTTTAACTTCTTTCAGGGAATTTATTAGGGATGCGCCAATTGTGACATTCTGGGCCGATGCTGATGTTTTAAATAACAATTTCACAATGCCGATGACACTGTTTTCTATTATATTATTATTTTTATTTTGTTGTTATGTGTTTTCCCATTTAAGTCAGGGAAACAAAGAAATCTTTATTACAAAAATAACTGAACTGTAAAATAACTGTGTTCAGCCATTCATAACACTTTCATCACAAATTCAATCATACTCTGCGCAAAATGTACGAGACACAACTCGGCCACTGCCATCGGCCACTGCCATCGGCTACTGTCTTCTTATTTACCGATAGGCCGACGTCAGTCAACAAGGCAAATCTTGTCCGATACCGATGTACTGCCGATGCATTGGTACATCCCTTGTATTCACTTGGCGTTTAGGAAGCCACATTTACGGATGTTATTCCAATAGGATCAATCAGGCTGTCTTTGCGTTCCATGATTTTATTTCCACCAAATGCCCTTTTCTCCTTTGCTTGCCAAATGTTTCCCCAACAGAGAGTTGTTGTTGGTCAGCGACACAGCCGGTCACAAGACAAGCCTGTCGTAGATGTAGTCATGTGTGGGCTTGGTGATCATCTGGGTGTCCGTTTGTCATTCTGAACAACGGTCACAACAAACCAGCAGTACTCCGGTGGTGAAGGTCAACCTCTGAATAAGACATTGTCATTTCGCTCCTTCGTGCTTCATGTCAGATTGTTTGTTGACATGCTGTGGCAATAAGGGAGAGAGTACCATTCGTAGCACTTCCCTTTGTTTCTATTTTGGTCCACGAATGATCAGGCCTCAAGAAATCTTCACTTTCCCCTTTGAAACGATAAAGGCTTTATCTTCAAATAGTGTCTGACATTTTCCGTAGTGCGCTTTGTGTCGAGTGTAAATGAAAGAGGTGAACGGCAAAAGTAGCGGGGAGGACATTAAAAACCTTACACATACGTTCCTGCAATGTTTAAGATATAAGCCAGTTCCCAGAAGAATTAAAGTATTGGGGTCAAGAGTGAAATGACCCAATGGGCTCTGCTTTAATGTTCTGGCTTTGAAGGTTGGGGTTTGAGTTTGTCAGTAGGGTGAGATTTAGTTATGGGTTTAAGATTAGAGTATGGTTTGGTTTAAGATTTGGCGATAGGGAACATGGTTTGTGGAGAAATACATGTGCGAGTGCTCTTCTGCTGTGAGTTCCTGTAACCTCCTGGGAAGGCTGAAGTGGAAAACATGCATGGAGACACTTGTCTCACAGTGTTGTCAGCTTTTTAGCAGCTACTTAGCTCTCTGGGAACGGCACAATCAGTGACTCAGTCTTAATCACAACTTCAGGTGGAGTCATATTTCAGACTGTTATGAGATCAGTTTGGCTCTTTGTGTGGAGATCGTCTCACGACTGCTCCTGTTTTTCATTGACATAGTCATCTGGACTTAATCATAGCCACCTCAGGGCTGGGAAATGCATTTTTCTCAAGGTTGGTATTTACTTAAGCTAACCGTTTCTGCAGATCCCTCAGTGTGGCGGCCCCCCCTGGTTGTTTCCTGTGAAAAACGGTTAGACTCCTATAGAAGGAAACCGCTCTAATAAGAGAAGGCGTGTTTCCTGCCTGCCCATTGTTAAAGGGGAATTTCACCAGCTACTTATTGTGCGAATTACTATTGTAAGTAGTTACCTGGACATCTCCTCCATGTAATGTACAACAAGGGAATTCTAATGTTTCAACATTGTCTGTAGGGGAGCTTGCTACTCTTACGCTGGGTTTAAATGTTCAGAAGCCATATTGCCACAGACACAGGATTGTCTAGATCAGGGGAGTTAAACTCCGTTTATACCAGGGGACACATCAGGAATATGGTTATCACCGTAAGACTGTATATATTGTTAAATAACTGTCTCTACATTAGTTTTTGTTTTTTATCAGTGTACTCATATTGAATATGCATTAACATAAATGTAGAAATATATGTAAGAATATTGCTCTGTGTAATTATAACTTAAATCCTTTCATTTATTAGGTTTAGAAACCTATATTACTCCATCAAAGTTGTCACACAAAATCAACATGCATTTGTGGGTGATGTAGTTCATGGTTACTGAAATGCTGTAAAGGAGCATATACATTTGTTTTAAGACAATGTGCTTTTTAAGGTCTCGTGGGCCACATAAAATAACGTGGCGGGCCGAATTGGGGCCAGATGTGGTCTAAATAATTTCTTTGTGCCCAGTTTGAGAAGTTTAGACTGGAGTAAATTATGTCTGGGTTCCATCAGTACTTATGTGGGAATGATATGTCTTCTTATGGACGAACTCCAGGCTAATCTGCTTGACTACTTGCACATTCTTAGAGGAATATGCTTAGAAAAATACTTAGTTCTTTGTTACCCATTCCCATATGAGCAAATGATACATGGTGAAAACATTGTATATGAAGTTTATCCAAATACTAAAACGAGTGAAGTATTCATTGGCCCTATACAGTGCATTTTCTCAGCTGTAGCTTGGTGTCCAGCTCACCACCCAGTCACTTATTCTCGTCCACTACCTCTGCTCTGACCCTAATAGTTGTTAGTTAGCCCACGTTGACCATCTGTTTCCTAATACTAAGAACATCTAGTATCAACAGCACCAGGCCTTCTGTGGTTCAGGAGCCATGTGTCAGTATACAGCATCTGCCAACCGGTGCATCACTTAAAGACATCCAGTGGCTCTATCAAACATGGACAAGCATGAGTTGTGGCTCCATCAGTATCATATGGTATAATATGAAACAATATTTACAATTCACGTTCTGGTGCACTGGACCATTCTCATCTGGCCGTCTGTGTGTAAAACAAATGTCAGCACCATCCATCTCCCAAACATCGTGTGGACCCATTATGTGTTCCTCAGAGTGGAATGCCCCTTTAAACCCATTCGTTGGTCTTGGCTGTAGTTGAGGCGCTTTGTGAAAAATAAAACACTGTTATTTATATTATATATTTCACAGAACATGTATATTATACATAGATACCTACCTAATATACAGTATAGTCATGGATGTGTCCATTACCCTCTATCTGTTGGTCTTGTTTATGGTCTTATAGTGTAGTTACTGTATCGGGATGTGTATTTAACCTTTGCACTCTGTCTGCCTCCCCAGGCTGTGACCCAGCGGGAGCACTGCGATGACCAGCCGCCACTCAACCAGCCATGCAGACAATGCCAAAGCTCCTCCCCCCTCGGCATCACGGCCGCCCGCCGTGCCCAAGCTCCATGTCCAAGGCTCACTGTCCCGGGAGTCCATTACTATCCACTTCTCGGCCCTGGGCCAAGAGGAGGAAGAGGAGGAGGAAAAGCTCTACGGCATGGCCGTCTCTTCTCCCAATGTTAAGGAGGACCCAGGTGTTGTGACGGCCCTTGAGGCCAGCGAGGAGCTCATCCTAGACGGAGTTGGGTTGGACTCTGACGCAGAGGCTGCAGTTCTGCCGGTGTCAACCACGACTGATTCTAAAACTTGTATTGCCTTACCCCTGGGACAGAAGAGTTTAGCTACGCCTGGCGCTTTCACTTCTAATACCCCCTGCTCTGCTCTTTCTGCCTCTGCTACCTCAAAGTCGGTGGACAAACCCTTCTTCAGCTTGGTCAAGTCTTTGTCCTCAGGCGTCATGGAGCCTTCTGAGATTGTCTCAGTGACCCCAGCCGCCCCCGCTTCAGTGCGCCACCGCCAGCTGATGAAGACCCTGGTCAAGTCGTTGTCCTCCGACGCTCCTCAGGATTCTGCCTCGTCGTACCGCCTCTCGGACTCCCGCCTCAACCTGCACCTTTTCAAGCAGTTCACTCAGTCCCGCGCTCCGGTTGTTGCCGCTGCCAGCAGTGACTCAAAGACCGCCCCTTCATCGCCCCTCACCTCCCCGGAAAGCCGTAACTTCAAGGCGTCCGTGGAGGCCAGCATCGAGGACACAAAGCGGCGTTTCTCTGAGGCCATATACGAGCCTCTCCAGTTGTTCAATAAGATCATGGGCGACGAGAGCGGAGGTGTCGGCAGTAGTCCGTTCCGGTCCAAAGCCCTCTCGTCCAGTGCTTCAGAGCTCACCAACCTTGCCTCCTTCAACAGCGTCCAACCAGAGAGCAACAACAACAATTACACTATTAAAGAGGAAGAAGCCGATTGCACCTGGGAGTCTGAGGAAACCGCCAATAGAGACACATCTGTTGGCTCGCCAAACTACTCTGCCGACACCAGTCGCACAAAAAGTCCAAAGATGAATTCCTCTACGTCCGCCAGTCTCGGTCTGGACAAGTGCTCCATGTCCGCCCTGGCCAAACTGGAGGAGGACGACTTTTGCATTCTGTCTAGTGAGGACTTTGAAACGACCGAGGAGGATTGCGGAGAGCATACAGACAATGCTGGCAGCCGAGTCCGACCGTCGCCCAGTGGCAGTGCAGAGCTCTGCAGCGAGGACGAGTCAGAAGGAGGCATTCCCTCACCAAGCGTACCACACTATACCTTAATATTCCTCACAATTCTGGTCTATGGGGTTTTTGTTTTGCCACTTCCCACCTACGTCAATGGAATTTTCACCGGTTTGGCACTGGGGTTCATGTTGGCTATTGCTGTGGTGTGGTTGGCTGGACCCAAACCGTCTGGCTACGCCGCTAGACATCCCAGACGCCACGGGGAGCTGTGGAACATGGCAAAGTTGTACATCAAGGAACCTGGCATCTTCAAGGTGAGGAACCAACCCTAACCCTAACTGAGGTTGTGTGTTTTAGATCCTAAGGTTAGGCACAGTAACTGAGGTTGTGTGTTTAAGCTCTTAATGTTAGGTACATTAACTGAGGCTGTGTGTTTAAGCTCCTAAGGTTAGGCACAGTAACTGAGGTTGTGTGTTTAAGCTCCTAATGTTAGGTGCATTAACTGAGGTTGTGTGTTTAAGCTTCTAATGTTAGGTGCATTAACTGAGGTTGTGTGTTTAAGCTTATAATGTTAGGTGCATTAACTGAGGTTGTGTGTTTAAGCTCCTAATGTTAGGTGCATTAACTGAGGTTGTGTGTTTAAGCTTCTAATGTTAGGTGCATTAACTGAGGTTGTGTGTTTAAGCTTCTAATGTTAGGTGCATTAACTGAGGTTGTGTGTTTAAGCTCCTAATGTTAGGTGCATTAACTGAGGTTGTGTGTTTAAGCTTCTAATGTTAGGTGCATTAACTGAGGTTGTGTGTTTAAGCTTCTAATGTTAGGTGCATTAACTCAGGTTGTGTGTTTAAGCTCCTAATGTTAGGTGCATTAACTGAGGTTGTGTGTTTAAGATCTTAATGTTACGTGGATTAACTGAGGTACATTCAAATATAATGAGATTAATTAAATTTTCATCTTCCAGGGTTGTAACATTTGTAAAGTTTCTAGGTTTTTATGAAATCTCAAACTGAATTTATAAAAGCTCCTGAAATCTGACTTGATTTTAGAAGTCAATTTGGGATATCTAAAAAACGTTTGAACAATAAGAATGTTGCACCACTTGTGGACGAGAATTGGATATCTTCTTTTATATTGACAAATGACCAAGTTTACATTATTTCAGTTTATGGAAAATTCCACTTTCATTTCTTGTTGATGAATAGTTCCCCGACCTGGAAGTCATAGACCACTCTGAGTTTAAGGTAACAACTAATATCAAATGGAGAAATCATAGAATCCTTCATCAATATATCTATTTTACTCTCTTGACTAGTTTTTTAAGTAGATGAAAGCTAGATGAATGTTTTGGTCGCTCACATTTGTGAACTTTCTGATCCTTCTTTGTCGTAAATTGACGATCACCCAAGGTTAGCTGAACACAGCGCTGCCTCCCTGCCAATTAGCGACATTAGCGATAAACAGTAGGACTGAAGTGGGTCAGATGGACAAAGACTGGCTCTATGTTAGCCTGCTAGCATAATCGTATTTCAAGCCTAATAAACCACAATAAACAGGCAGGCTGTGTTGCCTGGTGATCAGCCACGGCCCTCATCCAAAGTATATCAACGCTGTATTGACGTCATGATGGACTGAAATGGGACAAGTCATGATCCTCATGAAACCTTCAACTAGGGGTGTGCGATATGACGATATTTAATCGTGGACTATTAAAATGTCTCCACGATTCACTTTTTCGGAAATATCGTAGAATCGCGCTCCAGTGCACGTTCTATTAGATGCAGATCTATGGCGTTTTTTCAGCTACGTATCAACATGCAATGCGCGGTGCTCTAGATGTCAGCGTGTTAACACTAGAAGCGCCAACAGCCCATGCCCGCGGGCGTTGCAGTTAGTAATTAAAATAAATATATAATGTTGAAAAGCTACAGCCTCGTTCTTCCATGACTTTTCCTAAATACGTGCATTTTACCTTGTCCCGTTTTCAGAAACTGGGACGAGTTTTGGTCTGATCTCGTTTTGGTCTGATCTATATGGACTCGTTTTGGTCTGGTCTATATAAAACTGGACGCGTTTTGGTCTGGTCTACATGAAACTTGACGCGTTTTGGTCTGGTCTACATGAAACTTGACGCGTTTTGGTCTGGTCTACATGAAACTTGACGCGTTTTGGTCCGATCTATATGAAACTGGATATATGTAACCGATTAATTTGCTGCGGTCTCATGTGCACTCATAACATCACTAATGAACACTCTGCGCAGTAAAACCGGTTAGTATGCGTGTCCTGCTCAGGCAGACAAAAGCTGCGAGATATACATAGATAATAGATTGATTGGCTTGGTTGAATTTGAATGAACTAGAAAAAAGAGGTAGGCCTACGTTTATAAAGAAATATATGTTTTACTAAATAAACAGAACGAAAATATAAAACGAAATTGATTAATGTATCTACCGGGTAACAGCAGAATATACCCGACGGTGACCAATATACAAACTGTGTTGTAAAATACGTGTTTCATTGTCTATAGTGCCTTAGTTACTGGGCTGTAATTACTATAATACATTTTACAAATGTAAATGATCGAATTATACACTGTAGCCTAATGTTTTTATTTCAACAGTCTGTGTTGCAATATATACGGCCAATCATGCGCAAATCATTTGATTGCACGTCGCTTGTGATCTAAAATGTTTTAGCATTTATTACATCAAAATAGGACATACAGTTTGATGGATTTTCATTTATTCGATCTTTAGAAATTTAAATATCATAGCCTGTGCATTTTAAAATCATGGTTTTAATTTTGTATTGTATGGTTACATAAGACAATAAATAGGCTACATACTATTTTAGTAAAATGTTTTACTTGATAATTCATAATTCATCCTAATTCATTTAATTCAGGATGATAACACAGTAGATCATCTGATGCTGTAGATGGATGGCAGGTTACACAGTGAATGGATGGTGAAGCTGCGGATGAGAATGAAGGTGCTTCTTTGCACCATTGCACTTCCATTAAATATACACGTGATTAAAATATGCTACTTTAAATTTTTTTTCCCTTTTATGTTTTGTTACCTTGTATCGCTATATTTTTTAAATGGAGATATAATTTGCTTGTATTGCAGCTCAGTAATTTGCAAAATAGTCTTAAAAAGCAACATGAAAAAGAATCGTGATAAAATCGTGAATCGTGATTTTTCCTGAAAAAATCGTGATATGATATTTTTCCCATATCGCCCACCCCTACCTTCAACTGAGACGGTACTGCTTTCCATATTTACACATCGATTTTTCGATCCACTTGTCCGTGTTTCATGTAGGCTTACACCACCGCACCGTTAGATTATACGTAGGACATTTTGCTTCTCGGTACATGGGGATTTAGGCCGTTCGACTCTTGTAGTCTGAGCGTTGTTTACTCTTCGACCTGCACGTCGGAACGCTAATGTTAGCTTCAGCACCACATGAGGTCACCATGTCATTAACTGCTCCTGCATACCGACGATCAACAACGACTCTTTCCTGGCTGGGGGGGGGTTGCTGACAGTGACTCATGTTGTTTCTGAGAAAGGACATTTTCGAACTACTTGCGTGTAAAAATATATATGGTATACAAGGGCTGAGTCTACAAAGGCAGCCCGATTCAGAACTTCAAATGATGTTTCATCAAAGGCCATGTCACAATGTAAATGGATATAAATACAATTGGGTCAAAGGCAATATGCACACTTGATGGCTAAGGCAGCTTGGAAATTCTGCTTTTATAATTGCAGTTTTTACTGTAGCCACTTCAAGTAACCGTGATTGAAGTCAAATCTCATAGTTTAGATTTAGAGGTTTTATTTGGACAAAGGCCATACCAGTAATGCAATATTCATATATTTGTGGTAGAGTTACATAATGTGTACTTTCAGTGCAGGTTTATCGAGAGTAATCTTTCTACCTGACCCACAGTGTGGACCGTTGAGGCGTTAGTTATGCTGTGAATTTATAGTTTTAACAGCTATTGTTTGTATTTGAAGGAACGTGGCGTCCATGTTTTGATGTGAAACAGTCTTAGAAATCGTTCTGCAATCACTATTATTAACCCATCACTACAACACTACTAAAGTCTTATGTCAAATGCAACGTTTGTACATATCTGTATATTTTTGTATATGTGTTGGTCAAGGAGGGAGAATTTGGATAGAAACTGAAATGAAGAGCTCCACGCCTCCACCCTTATTCCTTGGCAGTATTGTTTTGAATGTGTCCACTAAAATTAACTTTGTTGGGATACAGACAGACTGGATAACCACTCCCTAGATTTGATTGGCAGGGGAACTTCCTAACCAGCGTTGCAGTAGGCACATTCCACGTTGGTCTACACACAGTGTTGGACACGGGAAAGGGGCTGGAGGTTTTTTGAAAGCGATCATTCTGAAAGGAAGGGGTTCTGTCTGACGAGAGCTCTAGGCGTGCCGCTCCCCCAATATCAATTTCAACCTAAATGGAATCAAATGTTAACGCATTGAGTATACATTTTCAGCAATTTGCAGAGTGTGTTGGTTGTTAACAAAACTGGATATACAGTACAGATAAAAAGCTATTGCATGACACACAATGAAGACACACGTTCAGGCAATCTGAAGTAACTGGTTTGATTACCACAGGGCTGGATGAACGAGATAATGAATTACGACCCGGAGACGTACCACGCCACTCTGACACAATCAGTGTTCGTGCGCCTGGAGGGTTCTGTCCTGCGTCTATCAAAACCCAACCACAACATCGCCCGTCGGGCCACGCACAACGAACCCAAGCCGGACGTCACCTACATCAGCCAGAAGATCTACGACCTCACCAACGGCAAGGTGTGTGTGTGTGTGACAAAATGTGCGGTCGTGCAATGTCTGTGTGTTCTTTTGTTTCCCTTCACCGTCTGCTTTGTTATTTGCATAATATACAAGAAATGGCCTCGTTTAGCATATTAGACGCCAAGGCCAATTTGACTCTGACCGAACGGTCACTCTACCCCCCTTCAGATCAGCTTTGCGCCCCAGAGTCTGGCCAGGAAGCGAGTGTGGAACAAGAAGTACCCCATCTGCATCGAGCTGGCCAAGCAGGACAACTTCATGTCCAAGGCCGAGGGCGACGCCACCGACACGGTCGACCAGAGAGCCGGCGCCACCGGTGACGCCGGGTCTGACGAGACCAAGCGGTCCAGTTGCCCAGAGCTCACCTTGTACCTGTTTGGTCGGACGGGGAGGGAGAAGGAGGAGTGGCACCGCAGGCTCTTACTGGCGTCCAAGCCGGCCAGAACGGAGACGAAGGCGCCGGTCGGTCAGCCGGGGAGTAAGAGCGGTGAGTGGTGGTTTATGGTGGGCCTGTGGCCGTCACGCCATTGAACTCGCTTGGTTAATCGCAAACATTTGTCCATTCGGGAAACGTTGTGTTGGATTCAACGAATCAACTTGAACCTGGGTTGGTGGGAGCAGGCGGGAACAAAGACCACACACCAAATGTTTCTTCGTTGAGGCGTTTTAAAAATAATGCTAGAAATATGATCTTGTCCATCCCTCCCAAAAACATAATGAAATAAGAAATCAACACAACCGTTTTGAGTGACTACAGACTAGCAACATTTTTGGAACATTCAAAAATGTTTCTCAAACCCATGGATACCCGTAACGATAACGAACGATAACACAACACATTTCCTGGAGAATTGATCAAGACGTGGTGTTTTGGCAAAACCAGCGTGATTTCCTGAAGTGACCTGCCTGCTTTCTCTTACAGCCCTGAGCTCACATAGCCGCAGCAGCAGTCGGGGCAGCCTGGACGACGTGCTCACGTCTCAGGCCTGGAGCAGGGACTCCACAGCGGGCTTAATCGGCAAACCAAAGCCCCTGCTGGACTACAGCGTCTACATGGCCGCCCTCGTACCCCCTGAGAATGCCTTCTCAACTCCCACCCCGGTCGCTCCAGCCAATCCTGTCCTCCAGAGCCCCCAGAGTAGCCCTGGTGTTGGCAAGAAGGTGCCTCACATCTGGATGTTGTTGCTTTGCTTATTATTGCGCTGTGGTGTTATATGTTTATTCGTCACGACTAATTGAATAAATCACCTGATGTGATGGTTCGCATGTTAGTAGTTAATAACATCATTATAACTTGTTTCCTTTCATTCCACGTTGCCGCATCCAGTTGCCGAGCAGCAGCAGCAGCATTGGTTTCCTGGTGGCACGGGGGGAGGAGGAGCCTTTGGCCTGGGTGAACTCTATGATTGGCCGCGTGGCCTGGGACTTCCTGGGGGAGCCCTACTGGGCGGACGTGGTCTCCAAGAAGATCCAGATGAAACTCAGCAAGATACGGGTAGGTGTCCTTGATTTTTGTTTTTGTATGGCGCGTGTCCGTGGCGCGTCTCTGTGGCCCAATTCAAGGTCATGGAGTGTGAGGAGTCATGGAGTGTGAGGGGTCATGGAGTGTGAGGGGTCATGGAGTGTGAGGGTTCATGGAGTGTGAGGGGTCATGGAGTGTGAGGGGTCATGGAGTGTGAGGGGTCATGGAGTGTGAGGGGTCATGGAGTGTGAGGGGTCATGGAGTGTGAGGGGTCATGGAGTGTGAGGGGTCATGGAGTGTGAGGGGTCATGGAGTGTGAGGGGTCATGGAGTGTGAGGGGTCATGGAGTGTGAGGGGTCATGGAGTGTGAGGAGTCATGGAGTGTGAGGAGTCATGGAGTGTGAGGAGTCATGGAGTGTGAGGGGTCATGGAGTGTGAGGGGTCATGGAGTGTGAGGAGTCATGGAGTGTGAGGAGTCATGGAGTGTGAGGGGTCATGGAGTGTGAGGGTAACACAGAGATGAATTAATTCCCTGTAGGAATATGCCAAACACACACACACAGATCAACTAGAAATGTCAGTGGGTAGCGCTTCACAGGTCAGCCACACTGTGTTCACAGAGGAGCGAACCAACATCACACTGTGTTCACAGAGGAGCGAACCAACATCCCTCCATCACACTGTGTTTACAGAGGAGCGAACCAACATCACACTGTGTTTACAGAGGAGCGAACCAACATCCCTCCATCACACTGTGTTCACAGAGTAGCGAACCAACATCCCTCCATCACACTGTGTTCACAGAGTAGCGAACCAACATCCCTCCATCACACTGTGTTCACAGAGTAGCGAACCAACATCCCTCCATCACACTGTGTTCACAGAGGAGCGAACCAACATCCCTCCATCACACTGTGTTCACAGAGGAGCGAACCAACATCCCTCCATCACACTTAGTCGTTGTGCCCCTCTGATTGTCTCGGTTGTTACTTCTACAGGGTCCGTCATGGGCTTTTGTTGCTATTCCCTGTGTGTGTGTTTGTGTGTGTGTGTGTGTGTGTGTGTGTGTTTGTGTGTGCTTGTGTGTCAACCCCACCATGACCGTGTCCTAGTTTGTCTTCTGTGTGTGTGTGTGTGTTTGTGTGTGTGTTTGTGTGTGTGTTTGTGTGTGTTTGTGTGTGTTTGTGTGTGTGTTTGTGTGTGCTTGTGTGTCAACCTCACCATGATGGTGTCCTAGTTTGTCCTGTGTGTGTGTGTGTGTGTGTGTGTGTCAACCCCACCATGACCGTGTCCTAGTTTGTCCTGTGTTTGTGTGTGTGTTTGTGTGTGTGTGTGTGTCAACCCCACCATGACCGTGTCCTAGTTTGTCCTGTGTTTGTGTGTGTTTGTGTGTGTGTCAACCCCACCATGACCGTGTCCTAGTTTGTCCTGTGGTTGTGTGTGTGTTTGTGTGTGTGTGTGTGTGTCAACCCCACCATGACCGTGTCCTAGTTTGTCCTGTGTGTGTGTGTGTGTCAACCTCACCATGACCGTGTCCTAGTGTGTCCTGTGTTTGTGTGTGCTTGTGTGTCAACCTCACCATGACCATGTGTTTCTTCTCCAGCTCCCCTACTTCATGAACGAGCTCACCCTGACAGAGCTGGATATGGGCGTGTCCATTCCCAGAATCCTCAACGCCTCGAAGCCCTCCGTAGACCATCAAGGTAAAAACTATGTATGGGGTAGCACTCACAAACCAGGTCTTAGTGAACCATTGTGAAGGGGGCGCGTAGATCGTCATGCTTGTGTTGAATGTTAGTGGAATGTAACACAATACATTGTGTTGCATAACTGGCAGGAGTAGGTGAGAGTTGAGGGTTTATACTGACAAAACAATACTGTCACACACATATGCCATCTATAACAATGAGATGACATTGAGAACAATACTGACCAATAAGATGACATTGAGAACAATGCTGACCAATGAGATGACATTGAGAACAATGCTGACCAATGAGATGACATTGAGAACAATGCTGACCAATAAGATGACATTGAGAACAATGCTGACCAATGAGATGACATTGAGAACAATGCTGATCAATGAGATGACATTGAGAACAATACTGACCAATAAGATGACATTGAGCAGAATACTGACCAATGAGATGACATTGAGCAGAATACTGTCGCAACAATTCAAAACAACAGATAGGAGTCTCTTAGACAGCCAGTCAGCCAGTGACACCCACCCACCCACCCACACCCACCCACCCACCCACACCCACCCACCCACCCACCCACACACCCGCACCCACACACCCGCACACGCACACACAGACGCACACACAGACGCACACACAGACGCACACACAGACGCACACACAGACGCACACACAGACGCACACACAGACGCACACACAGACGCACACACAGACGCACACACAGACGCACACACACACACAAATGACATAATAGATATGCATCAATAATAGGTGAGAGAACTGATAGGGTAAAGGTCAACATGGGCGACGACTGCAGCATTCCAATTGAACGCGCTGTTCGATAAGAACAGGATTAGCATGTTGAAGAATAGGACCCACTGTATTAACAATTGGGTTAACTGGACTCAGTATCACCTGCTGACAAAATGATCGATCAATAACACACTGCCAGT
>CM055741.1:12811878-12924378 GCA_029465975.1 Dallia pectoralis | reverse complement strand
ATCTGTGCTCTTATCGCTAACCCTATCCATAACCAATCGCATGCTATCGAGTACAAATCAAAAGCACTAGCTTGGTCTCTCAGCTGAAGTTTCCAGTTAGCTGACAACAAGTCCTCGATTCTCCGCACCACTGAATTTCTGGATAAGCTCACGTTGTTGAAATCCGGAACTTTTTCCGGGCACATTATTGCTGTGACTTTGAGGCACTGCTTTATGAAATCACCGTCTGAGAACGGTTTGCCGTGCTGGGCCATATGTTTAGCGACCTTATAGCTTGCTGTTGTGGCATTTTCCTTTATTTTGTTAGCACGAAAAAACACCTGTTGTTGAGCTTGCATGCTAGCTGCCATTTGCTTGACTTTCTGCGTTCGTTCGGCACTGGTGTACTGATGTGTAGCTCTGATGTTTGGTCTCATAGTGCTGACGGACATTATACTCTTTCAGCACAGCAACATCTTCATTGCAAATCAAACAGATACACTTTACATTGATTTCTTTGAAGAAATATTCATTTTCCCACTGTGTTTGAAATCTTCTACACTCACTTGCTATTTTGCGTTTCTTTGGTGCTGCCATTTCTGGTGACTCGCAGTAAAAGTTTTTGTTTGCTTAATTTTGTTTACTGGAGAAGCACCGTTTCCATGGCTGGCTCCAACTAGTGTTGAAACTGAGAAGTGCAACAGAGTTGAGCTCAATCTTCTTGTGCCGGCCATATTCAATTATATTTTCAGAATTTGCTGCGGGCCAATAAAAACTGGACCGCGGGCCGCAGTTGGCCCGCGGGCCGGACTTTGGACACCCCTGGGTTAAACTATTTAAAATGCATATGTATATTTTAGATTTTTTAAAGTAGTCACCACTTCCTTGATGACGTTTAACACTTATGGTATTCTCTCAGACAGCTTTATGAGGAAGTCAACTGGAGTGTTTTTTTTTCACATACGCTGCACTTTCATTGGCTGCTTTTCTTTCACTGTGTGATCCAACTCACCCAAAACCGTTTCAGTTGGATCGAGGTCAGGTGATCGTACAGGTCAGGTCATCTGATGCAGGCGGCACCGTCACTCTCCTGCTCGGTCAAATAGCTCTTAGAGTCTGGAGGTGTTTTGGGTCATTTGTCTTCTAAATATATCGCTGAATGTGACGCCAACATACCATCATCACACCTCCGGTATGCTTCGCTCAGGGAACCACACGCATAGATCATCCGTTTTCACACTCTGTGTCTCACCAAGAAATAGCGGTTGAAACTCTTAACTCTCATCTGGACTCGTCATACCAAAAGAGCAATTTCCACCGGTTTAACTATTTAGGCTGAAGTTAATTACACTAAGAGTCTGGGAACTCTAATAAACTTTGGCAGTTGTCATGACACCCAGTATCCTCTTAGACCTTAATGGTGTTTGCAAATGTACATGAAGAAAGTTTAACAGTTCTTGATATTTTCCGGATCGGCTGACATTTCTGTCATGAACAAATGATTGACTTTCATTTTCGTATAAATCCCACGAACTGGCAGGATATGGTGTGTTCTGTACAGTTTCATATACACCCTGCCCACTGACAGGAAATGGTATGTTCTGAACTGTTTCATATACACCCCTGCCCACTGACAGGAAATGGTATGTTCTGAACTGTTTTATATAGATCCCGATCCTGCCCACGGATCGGATTTTGTTATGTTTGTAACCGTGCCATTTACATCCCACCCCTCACCCACTGACCGGATCTGAACTAATCAGTCACCACTTGATTAGATAAACTTGTAAAAAATAAAAAACAGCCCTGTTCTCCACAGAAACAGTTTAGAGGCATTTCTCTATAGCAGGGATGTCAAACCGGTTCCACGGGGGGCCTAGTGTATGCAGGTTTTTGGGTTTTCATTTAAATTAATTCCCAGTTCAGACCTAAACAACCAGTAGAGGGTAGAACATAACCAATTAGTGACCTAATTAATCAATCCAGAACAAGGTGAGAGCAAAGACCTGTAGACACTCGGCCCTCCATGGAACCGGTTTGACACCTGTGGCCTATAGCAATACTTGCTAATGTACTAATTTTAGCAATGATACATTTGGGTGGTTGATATTTAAACACAACCACAATTTAAACTGTTTTAATATCATGTACGAACCAGTGGATTGCTATGAGTGGAATAATGCTTGTTGACTTGGTTCTGATCTTGCATATTAGGTACGGCTTCAGGAGTCCGCCTCACCTGGAGCTAAAGGCCCGGCCAAAACTAGGGGAGAGGGAGGTCACGCTGGCCCACGTCACCGACTGGATCGAGAAGAAACTGGACCAGGAGTTTCAGGTGCGTGTTTGTGAGCCAGCGTTTGTCTGTGCAGCATAACCGCATTGTACTGTGAGTCTCTACTTTACCGCAGGTTTAGTGCTCTTTACGCCCGGACACTCGCGTTTTTGAGGACAACGTATTTTAGACAAATTTAAAGTTTTGCAGGATTCTCTCAATTTGTTTATAACGCACTTTACTGTATTCTGGAGATGTTCGATTTACATGTACATTTTGCGCATTTAGCAGACGCTCTTATCCAGAGCGACTTACAATAAGTGCAGGCATTTCACATATAGGTAAAACACACATCAAAAAGGCAATAAGTACATTGTTCCTGGGTGGGTGCAGGGGTGCTAGAGATAGAAGGGGTGCTAGGAGAGGAGGAATGGGTGATAATCGTAGAGGAATGATTCCGTAGTGGAGTTTAGAACAGGCAAGAGTTGTGGAGCTCCATTCAGGGAGCTACTGGAGGTACAGTTTGAAGAGGAAGGTTTTTAGACGTTTTTTGAAGATTGGTAGAGAGTCCGATGATCTGATCTCCAGAGTGGAGTTGTTCCACCATTGCGGGGCAAGCACAGAGAACAATTTAGACTGAGCAGAACGGGAGTTGCTCTCCCGTACGGATGGCACTCCCAAGAGGCCTGAGGTGGCAGAATGAAGCGCTCGCGTGGGTGTGTACGGCTTGATTAGTGACTGGATGTAGGAGGGGGCGGTTCCTCTTACTGCCCCATAGGCTAGCAACATGGTTTTGTAGTGGATGCGTGCTTCGACCAGGAGCCAGTGTAGTGTGCGGAACAGCTGAGTGACATGGGAGAACTTTGGTAGATTGAAGATCAGGCGGGCTGCTGCATTTTGAATGAGTTGCAGGGGTTTGATGGCGCACACTGGGAGGCCAGCCTGAAGGGTGTTGCAGTAGTCGAGACGGGAGATGATAAGTGCCTGGATCAGCACTTGTGCGGCTTCCTGCGTAAGATACGGCCTTACTTTCCGAATGTTATAGAGCATGTACCTGCAAGACCGGGACACCGCCTTGATGTGTGCAGAAAATGAGAGGGAGTTGTCAAGGGTCACGCCAAGGTTTTTCACATATTGGGTAGCGGGGACTGTGACGTTGTCCACCGTAATGGACAGATCCTGGAGCGGGCAGGCTCTTCTTTTGAAGAAGAGCAGTTCAGTTTTACCTAGGTTGAGTTTCAGATGGTGTGCAGACATCCAGGCCGAGATGTCAGTCAGACATGCAGAGATACGGGATGCTACCTGGGTGTCAGACTATGGGAATGAGAAAAATAGTTGGGTATCATCTGCATAGCAGTGATAGGAGAGGCCATTAGAGGATATGACAGAGCCAAGAGACTGGGTGTATAAGGAAAAAAGGAGAGGGCCTAGGACCGATCCTTGGGGGACCCCAGTGACAAGGGGCTGCATGTTCGACGGCGACCCTCGCAACACCACCTGGTAAAAACGGTCTGACAAGTAGGAGGAAAACCAGGAATGTGCCGCTCCTGAGATCCCCAGGTCAGAGAGGGTGGAGAGCAGGATCTGATGGTTTACTGTGTCGAAGGCAGCAGATAGGTCTAGTAGAATGAGAACCGAGGAGAGAGAGTTGGCTTGGGCCTTGCGTAGGGCTTCAGTTACACAGAGCAGCGCTGTTTCAGTTGAGTGGCCCGTCTTGAATCCTGACTGGTTAGGGTCCAGGAGATTGTTCTGCGAGAGGTAGGAGGACAGTTGGTCAGCTACGACGCGTTCAAGCGTTTTGGAAAGGAAGGACCAGAGGGACACAGGTCTGTAGTTGTTGACATCCGACGGGTCGAGAGACGGTTTCTTGAGGAAGGGACACATCCTGAGGTTAGAGAAGTGTTTATTAGAGATGTGAGATATGGAAGAAGGTCCGTGGAGTGGGGAAGGAATAGGGTCAAGCGGGCATGTTGTTGGACGGCTGAATTGGACCAGTTGCAGGGTGTCTTCGGACCGAGCGTGGAGAAGGAACTCAGACCATGGACAGAGTCAGTGTGAGGGGAAATAGCGATTTATAGCGGATGGGTGAATGATGCTCGAATGTTGATGTTTTTATATTCTACCCCCGATTGGTGCTTTTGAAGAACCTGGATTTGCATTGAGTGTTTTATAGTCTTTATGATGCAGTTTGTTAGAAACGGTAGGATCTTCCTGTATTTAGTCTGCAATAATCTGAAACACCCTAATTGCACACAGGTGTTATTAAACAATGAAATGTAGAAGAGTCCAAGGTGTGAATACTTCTAAGAGCCACATGTACATGCAACACCCGTCTTTCTTTCTCCCATTTAGAAAGTCTTTGTCATGCCAAACATGGACGACGTGTGGCTGACCGTCATGCACTCTGCCATGGACCCCCGGTCTTCTGGAGGCCCTGCTGCTTCCACCTCGGACACAACCCAAAGGGGCCCAGAGCCCTCCCGAACAGAGGGTGCGGTCCCCAGTGACATATGAAGGATTGTTTGTTTACAGTATTTGCCTGAAACTTGTGAATTCGACAAATGAAGGGCCAATGGGCCCAGACATAATTCCTGGCCCGTTGGTATAAATGAATGTTCAGAATGCCTTTTTTTCTAGTCTACATTGATATTTCAATGACTTCGTTGCCGTGGGTCATTTCTGTTGGTAAACGGCCAAACAGGCGCAGCTCATCGGTCGTCTGATGAACTTTGACCTCGAAGGAGCGCACGGAAGAAACGAGACGGTTGTTCGGACAATCAGGAAGGATTAACACTGAGATGAGAAACTCCCGCTTGCTGCTGTTTTATTTTGTTTTATTCATCTAGGATGAACCGATTTGGTAATGAAGATGTAAGTGTAACCTTGATATAACTTCTAGGAAGACTACAAACGTACCAGGTATATAACTTGGTTTGATTAATTCAAAGCTTTTGGTATAGCAGGGTGTTAACAGTTTGTGTGGGTTATAAGGGTGGAGTGTTAAGGTAAACAGTGTTCCAAAAAAACATTGTTATATCGCATCCATCGCTCACCCCGCGTAATAGATATTAAACTGACAGAGCTTCACAACTGCGATGTGAGGGGACCCAAACAAATCGAATATAGGACGGAAATGTTTTCATGAGGTGTTCAACTGTCTCCCAACAGCAGCCCTCAAGCAACCCGAACAGCACAGGTTTAGTTTTTCCCCACTTGACAAACTGGTGTGGTTCATCCGCCCCAGGGCTTGATCACTAGTTACACTTTAAGTCGGGTGTGCTTGTCAGGAGATAACCCTAATAAAAATGTGCCCAATGTTTCTGATTGTGTTTGTTCGCGTGTCTGTAAGACTGCGTTTGCGACAACCAGGCAGGGAGTGTCCACTTGGGACAATATGACGTTTATTACTTGCTGTTTGGCACATTAGGCGGGTGTCCCCATGATACCGGTCTCTAAGTAAACACTATAACGATATGCACGTTTGTGCTGCCAGCCCAGAACTCATCCTGATCCAGGTAGATGTTCCCCTTAAACCACACGTCTGAAGTCGCATTACCCATCACAGCCGCAGGTGGTTGGGTCAAACGCTAACCATTCTGAATCCACGTCGGACGTTACTCTTAACCGCCGGTCTAAAATCTGATTACCCATCACACCCAAAGATGCTCCGTAGGGACCGTGAGATTACAGGATGTTTTGTGTTGCCGTGCTCAGACGTCACACGCATTAACTAAATGCAGGTTGCTATAAGGTCCTATAACACTGACGCATACGATACTTGTCAAGTTGTTGCTATCAAGCAACAGAAACCCCTGAGCTGAGGAACGTGCATTCTGATTGGTTAAATGGAACCTCCCCATATGCATATGTGTCCATTGGAGAATCCACTCACCATTTTCTGTGAGCCAATCACACACGGACCAAGTGTACTTCCACAACTTAGGCTACACGTGTCTAATTCACTGATGCCTATGCAAGTTCCGTGCCAGCGATGGACCTGACGTGTAGAACGACCAATAATATTTAATCTATAGTCTGGGGGGTGATGTATAGGTTAAATGTAAAGTCTGTATAGGTGTATCTGCAGGGCTACGTGTTTCTATTGAATGTACAGTATATATATATACGAAACTATGAGCATTGTCACAATGTTGTATTGTTTTGTGTTACCTAACCAATAATGTGAGGATTGTATTGATTGGGGTACGCCAGTATTGCACAACTAAAGAAATATATATTTTGATGGATTTTCTTCTCCTTTTAGACTTTATTCATGCAATAGGTTCTGGTTTTCCATGATGAACTTACAAGCATGTAGAGACCATTCCTGAGGTACTTAGCACAACATACATTTATTTCCGTTTATGATTTTAAACACTGTTGTCATTTTTCTGGGATTATGTGTTGTCGAGTGGTGCCTCAACAGTTACCAAATCAACTAGAGCCCAACTAGAGGCCTCTTTAGTTGCCAGCAACACTTGGTAGAGTTTGAGGTGAATCGGTAAAGCCTTTGCCAAAAACATCTCAACATACTTAACTGTTAACTCTAAATACACTAAGCAGACTATTAAAGTGTCTGAATGGACTCCATACTGTCCTCTTGAGTATGTACATACATTTTAGTTTTTCTTCACTTGGCCGTTAAAAACTATTAGTATTGAGTTTGTGTACGTGTTGTTGCCATACTAGTTGCCATTTGTTTTTTGTCAGCACACTAAATGTCCATTGTAGAGTGCAGTTGAAGCATAATGATCCTCTAATGTTCCAGCTTCTTATAATTTAACTTTTTTAGAGTTATTGTTTAGTACCATATTGGAATAAGAATGTTTTGTAACTTTTTTCAAAATGAGTACACTGAATGAGAACATAAATATGTCAGATTTGTGACTGTCGTTTAAGTTAATCTGGAATTATATGTATTTTTTGTTAGTTTTTTTTTTTAAAGGCCACATTGGTGGTGCCCATTCATGTGTTTGCCTCTAGTTAGAGAGCAAAGTTTCTTAAAGGAAGTTACATAGAAGAATGCCTTTTACAAAAGTCGACTTTTGCAGTCATTGTTATTTTCTGTTATCAATTTTGTATGATTGTAAATTGCAATGATTGTTGTTGTTCAAATAATAAAAGATCAGCTTGCGTTGTAATTGTTGCCATACTTTTTTTGTTTTAATGTATGCCTGTCTTTATTGTTGTTGCTGTAGTGTTCGACATGTAAAACGTTTTTAAATGTTTAAAGCGATGCTTCATCCAGTAATGAACATTTTCCGGTCTTTTGCGGAAGTATACCGTTACTTAGCAACGCCCGACAAGCTGACAAACACAGGTGAGTCTGAAGTTGTTTTAATGAGCAAATTCCCTTTAGATTATGTTGAAATGCCTATTAAATTATTATTTTGGAGAGGGACTAAAAACGTATCTGAAAGTTTGTTAACTATTGCATTTAAGTGTGTGCTCGTTGGGTCGTTTGGCGAGTTGCGTGTGTTTTGACCGCCAACGTTATGTACGCGTCAGTAAATTGCGTTTCAAATGCGAAATGTGTAATTTACTGCGATCGTATTTATTCCAGAAATATCGCAAATCTACTGATGTCTGACTGACCAAAATAACAAAATTGCTGCAAATAACGAAATGCTCTGACTATGTATGTATGCATATTGTGTCAGCTGATCCATGTGCATTCATCATGTCAAAGTAACCCGGTAAATTATTTGCTTTGTCTATATCCTTACGGATGAGGACAGTCTTTATAAATAAGGACAGTCTTTATAAGGACAGATTGTGAAATGAATGAGACATGGGTGAAATGAATGCCCATGATGTAATAATGGTGTCACCTAGGCAACGGTGTAGTTCTGACACACGCGTGTGTTCGGCACCATCACGTCTAATGGAGGGTGGCGGAAATGAGGAGGAAGGGAGGGAGGAGAGGAAAGTATCTCCGCTACAACAGGAGACAACTAACCAACAGCAAGGTGATGATGATGCTGAAGAGGCAGCGTGGGAGGACTCTGTGGTAGCCACGCCCCCTGCGCTGGACCAGGAGGTACGTGGAGAAACCAATGGGTACTATTCATTCAGAGTTCGTTTTAGGACATTATTATTCGTTCACAAAAGTTATTCCAGTCAACATGTACACATGCGCAGAATTGGAAAGAACCATATGGGTTGTGCCATCAATATGTCAGTGATGTCCTGAGCTCCATCAATGTAGGATGGTTCAGCCGAGCAGTCAAACAGGGATGAGGCTGATTTGGAAAACGATTATCCAGTGTCGGACTCGGGTGACAATATAACAGATGGAGCTGTCATTCCCACTGGATACTCAGGTGAGAAAATAGAAATAACTACAGATTGAATAGAAATAACTATTTTCTATCACATTGAAAGTCAGTTAATGCCTTTGGATTTGTCAAACACTAAGTATGTTGAAAATCGATTAATTGTTTTCGGACTTCCGGATAACATGACAGTATCGCATCATCTGGTTGCCCCTCAGATCACCTTCCTGACAGGGCGGAGGAAGCGGACGAAGATGAGCTGATTGTCCTGGACCCTGAACATGTATTACATTTCGCAAGAAACATCACTGCTGACATTATTTTAAATTGAACATTGTGGTAAAAACAACTTTTGAGATACATGCATAATTTTGTGTTTTATGTCCTTCCTATATATAGCCGCTGATGAAAAGGTTCCAGTCTGCCTTGAAAAAACATCTCCAGAAACAGCTGGATAGAGTCAACTTGGAGCTGCGAGAGAAAGTGAGCGAAAAATATTTAATTTATTACCACCAGAGGGCGCTATTGACTTATTTTTGGTGCTATCCTGAAACGTTTCCCTATGTTGTAATTTAAATCACATTATAGGCAAATTATAAATTAAACTGCTAATGAATCAAGAATTAATTCACAAAAAACAGCAGCAAAATTGCATTTGCCAGTAAAAGTATTGGATTTGTCCCATGCAATGTTGACCCCAACCAATATCGTATTTCCACCCATCATTTCCCTACCACAAGATGGCGATAGAGAAGGCTGAGAATTACCAGAGTGAGGAGCTGGGAGTGGAGATGTACAACTTGCAACAGGAGCTGGCCCGACTCCAGGCCTGTCTGGAGGGACGCCACGAGACCAACACGCAGGCGACCATCCAGCGCCGTCAGGCCCAGGATCAGTTGGATGGGGTGAGGAGCCAGTACAGTACCAGGGCCAGCCAGGCCAGGGACCAGAGGTCGCACGGTAAGGCCTTCAGTGATATAGACAGCATGCTGTACGAACATGATTTGTTATCACATCGTCGGCAGTTCAAATAAAGAATGATGATTGAATGTATACCATGGGTAGTGTTACATTACGCACTTTGGCTATTAAAAAGTGTGTGTATTATTGTAATCACCAGATAGCGTCATTATCTACAGCCTTTATATTAGTTACACACGTTATCACATGCAGTACAATCCAATTAGTATAAATAAGGGCCTCATACAGATGTAATGTGTGCAGTGTTTTGCTTCTCAGCACTCTGAGTCATGTAACCTCTCTTTCTGTGTGACCCACCTGCACTGCACAGGTCACATGTTCAGTGATTTGTCGTGCATAGCACATTGTTGAAGTGGCGACCTATTGACATTCATTAAAAATCATTACGCCATACATGGTTATTACAATATCTACATTGATGATACACAGATTAACAGATGAACTTGTTAAGTATGTGTGTAAAGTCCATTTGACTATTTTTTAAAGCTCATTTTGAGGAACAGTCAGGAGGCCGTGCATAGCTGATGAAATGGGCAGGTAGAGGTGATTGTGAGTTGGGTGAGAGTTGTGTCCAGAGTATTGGTGGCTTGTTTGTGGGCTGTAAGCTGGTGGTAGACACTCAGTTTCCTGTCGTGCCTACAGCTGGGGTATATTGGCTCTAATATAATCACACGCCCTTGTACTTTATGGCTTAATTTGTTGAAACCACACATATATAAACTCACATTTGTTCGAAGAGGCTTTATAACTCACACCAGACCCATAGAGACGGCTAGTGTACAATAGTTAATGAAAATGTATCTGCCATTTGTTGTGGTTTGTGGTGGGAGAGTCGACTTTACTGGATGAACCCTCCTGTTGATCTTATTGGTCATCTGATTACTGCTCCATCTGTTTCATCTGTCATCTCCAATCAGTCGATTTACTAAACAGATATGTACGTCTTTAATAACGAGCCTGTCTAAATGCAGCTGCCCACAGTGGAAAATATGCTAAAATGGCATGGCTTCTCAGACGAGAACTCTTTTAGTCTCTAAACTCTTTACGGGCTTTTCATATAACCCTGACTGTGAACATAAGCTAGTGGTGGGGTTCCCCGACAATGTTTTCTCGAAGACAAAATTGTGGCGTAATTAGCATAGCCTATAATGAAAACAAGTGCTTTTTTGTCCCGGTCACATGGTCCCGAACAACTCCACCTCAGCCATGAGGTCAGAAGGTAGGGTAAAACCTATTGGCCGTAACTCTGTATATTTCATCCACTTCAGTGTCGCAGCTTCAGGGTAAAGTGGAGAACCTGTCACTTCAACTCTACTACATGCAGGAGGTCGGCACTGACATGCACTCTGACCTCACCGCTGTTAAAAACGCCTCACGGAAGGCTGAATCTGAGAAGAGCCAGGCTGAAGAGCAGAAACTGAAACAGGTCGGGAGAGACGCCTCGACTGACACCCGTACCAATATTTTATCATTTCATTTCCTGCGCAAACTGGTCCAGGCTTCTAACGATGCCTTTAATTTCAACAAATCTGAATCCAATCAGACATAAGTCTCAAAAAGAAATCTGATATTGAATAGGAAATTAATGCATTAAATGATACTAAATACAGGGTCATTCTGTCAGTGTACATAATACACGAAGCAGGTTAATATGTCGAAAATAAATCAGGTGTCACACTTCATCAAGGAAAGAGTAAAAAAGAAAAACAACAGCACAATTCCGACCGCCGTTTCATTTCTTTTGCCTCAGGACCTGTACGTAGAACGATTGACCAAACACTTGGAGCGGCTGACTGAGCAGATCGCCCTTCACGAGGCCCAGACCGCGGCCCAGTCCGGCGAGACGGCGGCCGCCAGGGAGGCCCTCTGCGAGGCTGAGATGAATATGGACTCCCTGCTGCGGGAGCGAAAGCAGTTGATGCAAGAGTGGAACAGCAGCCTTTTGGGGATGAGGAGACGAGACAAGGCCTACACAGCCATGCAGGAGACACTGAGGTACTGTCCCTGTCAAACAGCAGCCTTTAGGGGATGAGGCCTACACAGCCATGCAGGAGACACTGAGGTACTGTCCCTGTCAAACAGCAGCCTTTAGGGGATGAGGCCTACACAGCCATGCAGGAGACACTGAGGTACTGTCCCTGTCAAACAGCAGCCTTTAGGGGATGAGGCCTACACAGCCATGCAGGAGACACTGAGGTGCTGTCCCTGTCAAACAGCAGCCTTTAGGGGATGAGGCCTACACAGCCATGCAGGAGACACTGAGGTACTGTCCCTGTCAAACAGCAGCCTTTAGGGGATGAGGCCTACACAGCCATGCAGGAGACACTGAGGTACTGTCCCTGTCAAACAGCAGCCTTTAGGGGATGAGGCCTACACAGCCATGCAGGAGACACTGAGGTGCTGTCCCTGTCAAACAGCAGCCTTTAGGGGATGAGGCCTACACAGCCATGCAGGAGACACTGAGGTACTGTCCCTGTCAAACAGCAGCCTTTAGGGGATGAGGCCTACACAGCCATGCAGGAGACACTGAGGTACTGTCCCTGTCAAACAGCAGCCTTTAGGGGATGAGGCCTACACAGCCATGCAGGAGACACTGAGGTACTGTCCCTGTCAAACAGCAGCCTTTAGGGGATGAGGCCTACACAGCCATGCAGGAGACACTGAGGTACTGTCCCTGTCAAACAGCAGCCTTTAGGGGATGAGGCCTACACAGCCATGCAGGAGACACTGAGGTACTGTCCCTGTCAAACAGCAGCCTTTAGGGGATGAGGCCTACACAGCCATGCAGGAGACACTGAGGTACTGTCCCTGTCAAACAGCAGCCTTTAGGGGATGAGGCCTACACAGCCATGCAGGAGACACTGAGGTGCTGTCCCTGTCAAACAGCAGCCTTTAGGGGATGAGGCCTACACAGCCATGCAGGAGACACTGAGGTACTGTCCCTGTCAAACAGCAGCCTTTAGGGGATGAGGCCTACACAGCCATGCAGGAGACACTGAGGTACTGTCCCTGTCAAACAGCAGCCTTTAGGGGATGAGGCCTACACAGCCATGCAGGAGACACTGAGGTGCTGTCCCTGTCAAACAGCAGCCTTTAGGGATGAGGCCTACACAGCCATGCAGGAGACACTGAGGTACTGTCCCTGTCAAACAGCAGCCTTTAGGGGATGAGGCCTACACAGCCATGCAGGAGACACTGAGGTACTGTCCCTGTCAAACAGCAGCCTTTAGGGGATGAGGCCTACACAGCCATGCAGGAGACACTGAGGTACTGTCCCTGTCAAACAGCAGCCTTTAGGGGATGAGGCCTACACAGCCATGCAGGAGCCACTGAGGTACTGTCCCTGTCAAACAGCAGCCTTTAGGGGATGAGGCCTACACAGCCATGCAGGAGACACTGAGGTACTGTCCCTGTCAAACAGCAGCCTTTAGGGGATGAGGCCTACACAGCCATGCAGGAGACACTGAGGTACTGTCCCTGTCAAACAGCAGCCTTTAGGGGATGAGGCCTACACAGCCATGCAGGAGACACTGAGGTGCTGTCCCTGTCAAACAGCAGCCTTTAGGGGATGAGGCCTACACAGCCATGCAGGAGACACTGAGGTGCTGTCCCTGTCAAACAGCAGCCTTTAGGGGATGAGGCCTACACAGCCATGCAGGAGACACTGAGGTACTGTCCCTGTCAAACAGCAGCCTTTAGGGGATGAGGCCTACACAGCCATGCAGGAGACACTGAGGTACTGTCCCTGTCAAACAGCAGCCTTTAGGGGATGAGGCCTACACAGCCATGCAGGAGACACTGAGGTACTGTCCCTGTCAAACAGCAGCCTTTAGGGGATGAGGCCTACACAGCCATGCAGGAGACACTGAGGTACTGTCCCTGTCAAACAGCAGCCTTTAGGGGATGAGGCCTACACAGCCATGCAGGAGACACTGAGGTACTGTCCCTGTCAAACAGCAGCCTTTAGGGGATGAGGCCTACACAGCCATGCAGGAGACACTGAGGTGCTGTCCCTGTCAAACAGCAGCCTTTAGGGGATGAGGCCTACACAGCCATGCAGGAGACACTGAGGTGCTGTCCCTGTCAAACAGCAGCCTTTAGGGGATGAGGCCTACACAGCCATGCAGGAGACACTGAGGTACTGTCCCTGTCAAACAGCAGCCTTTAGGGGATGAGGCCTACACAGCCATGCAGGAGACACTGAGGTACTGTCCCTGTCAAACAGCAGCCTTTAGGGGATGAGGCCTACACAGCCATGCAGGAGACACTGAGGTACTGTCCCTGTCAAACAGCAGCCTTTAGGGGATGAGGCCTACACAGCCATGCAGGAGACACTGAGGTGCTGTCCCTGTCAAACAGCAGCCTTTAGGGGATGAGGCCTACACAGCCATGCAGGAGACACTGAGGTGCTGTCCCTGTCAAACAGCAGCCTGGAGGCCATGTTGTGCACTGGAGGCCATGTTGTGAGGCCCTTTAAAAGGTCTCATTTGGATTGGAGTCGGTGGTGTTCAGTCTGAGACAAAGTTAGGTTAGAATTTTAGAACAGTGTGTTTTTGAAGGAGCTTTTGATTGGGTGATCATGTGAAGGAGGTGTGCCTTTAACCATGTTTGCTATGTAGAGCTGATGTGCACGGGGTCAGGTGTGGCCAAGTAGCCCTGTGGCTGGCAACGGACCAGTAACGGAACGGTCACTGGTTAGGTTTCCTAATTGCTTCTCTGTATGTATATATATATACTGTATATATGTTAGAATAGATTTCTCCTTAACTGTATTGGTACTATGTGGAATAAACCTTGGTGAAACCGAATTCCATGTCAATTCACTGCGCATACTGACGTATCAACATTGGAATTCAAATGGCAGTTTTCTTTCGGAATTTTCTCACACCAAAGCCTTGCTCAAATTCCTGTCCCCTGCATCCTCAGAACGGCATCCCGAGACGTTCGCTCCTTAGACACGGAGATCGAGGGCTTCAAGAAGTCTATCACGCAGGAGCAGGAGCGCAACGAGCTGCTGACTGTGCTGCTGAACCGGGCTCAGCTAGACGGCGCTACGTCCAAGAAGCTGATCTCCCAGTGCCAGGGCCAGCAGGAGGCGCTACAGGACCAGTACACTATATACACCAGGACCCTGCAGGAGACGGAGCGGACCCTGGCCCGTGTCAACGTGGTTCGTTCGTGTGCACTGATTGGCCGTGGGGTGGGAGGGGGTGGGAGGGGTCTGCGTGGAATGTTGATTGAAATGACCTGACTAATGAAATGACATTCGTGTTCAGTCTGCCTCCAGCCAATGGGTCGCATTAGACTGTGTGTGGGGTAGTGGTTTGTGGGCGTGTGTGTGAGTGCATGTGTCTTCGCTGTCTCGGATAGGGCCTCGCCTGAGATGATTTTGATGCTGTTTATTATTTCATGTGATTATAGTATTTAATAATATTATTATAGTATTTCATATAATTAGTCCAAATCAAACCGAAAAATGTTAATTTCTTGGCGTCTGGTTTACATTTCATCTTCCTCTACACTTTTTTCATCTCTTCTTCTTTCACACTCCACCCATCCTTTTATACCACACCTCCCAGGAGTGTGGGGAGCGCCAGGCTCTGGTGTCCTCCCTTAGGAAGCAGATGGAGAAGGAGTGGGTGCGGCGCATTGAGCTGGAGGACCGCGTCATGGCCAAGATGCAGGACCAGCTAACCCACGACGCCGCCGCCAAGTACTCCCGGCGCCTCACGGACAAGATGACCGCGGACAAACGGGACAGGGTGAGCGCCCCTCGCCTTTACAGACCTTTTTTTGGTCAATATTGTTTGGCGGACGCTGATTGTAATGCTTTGGGGAATGTTATTTCATCATGTAGTCTTATTGAGACTGAGAGATGTTATGTGTGCGTGCGCGTTCCTCACCAGGAGGCCCAGCTGGTCCGTCGAGAGAACGAAATGGCGGCGGCGAAGCTGGAGATTGGCGAGGTCACCCTACGTCTAGAAGGGCTAGCGCGAGCCCTCGCCTCGCTGGACGCGGAGATGGGGCACCGAAACGAGCAGCTCAGCGCCAGCGAGGCCATGATCGCCAAACGCGTCACCGTCATCGAACGCAAGCAGGCCACTATCAACGTGTACAATAAGAAGATTGAGCAGATTATCGCCAGTACTGGGGTAGGAGTTAACCTACCTTTAGCCAATATTACTTGGTTCTGGTGAAATATGTGTATAAACGTTATGGTACCAAATGGCAATATTCCACCGGCACATTCCTATAGAATATGGTTCAAAGAACACTAAATCAGATTCTGAACTTCAGTAGGTGCCAGCCAACACGTTTTCATTACACTTTTACTGGTTATTCCTGCTTGGTTCTCGTTTCATCATAGTCAGAATTTTGGTTTCAGTTTGGCAATTTGACCGTCGCCGAACAAAGCTTTGGCTCTGTGATTTAACTGTACTGTACTTTCGTTCTCTGAGGCTTTCACTTGGCGTCGACATATGTTTACTTAGACGTCAACATGGTTTGCTTAGATTTCGTGGAAAGAACCAAAAAGTCTATTTTCGCTTATTTTATTCTCTGAGATTAAAGTGAATATGTACGTGAACTCTGAGAGGAGTTTCTGTATCTGTGGGATTTACCTTCTCCAATGGCCAAACAATGGGTATTATTGGGTACATTATATACACATTATATTTCTGCCAGGTACCTTTACATTCACTGGCCGCGATCCCAGAATGTCTCGTTTAATGACATTCCCAGGATCTCCTTGAAAGCGCTGGTGATGCTGGCACAGTATTATACATGTATTTATTTCTCTCACAATAGTTTTTCAATACGCATTTGAGCCATTCAACCCTCAGACTTGTCTTCAATGAACCCATTTGTATCTTATTTAATCGGCCTGTGTGGTCGTAACGAGTAAAAAAACAAATATTTATTGATAATGTTACATAACATCATCAGCATTTTTAATCACAATGTCTCCATGCTGTGGTTCTGGCGAGACATTCTGAGGTGAGCTGCGGGTCGTCTTTCATCCACTTAGATTCCTTGTCTGGCGTTCTTGGAGCCAGTTTCTTTACTCTGCCGCAAAAGCAGGTTTGCTGAGTGGTTGTCAGAGTCACTGTGCTGTGAGTGTTCATTTCGCCTGGCATCAGGCATGGACATTAGCTGTTAGCTATCCTACGTGATGCCCTCTGCTTAGTCTCTGTGGTTTCATTCGTTTTTTCTTATGTCACTTACTGGGACAAGACAACAGCACCATAATAGGGGTGTTTTCTTTTCTAAACTTGACTTAAACATAGTTTTTATCCATCCGCAGATTCTGGGCCAAATCATAAAGGACAAACTGCTGTTGGGAATTGTTCTGTTACTCCGTTAGGTCATAGAAGTGTGCTCGGTTTGGGATATTTTCCTGGCATATCCATGGTCGTGTTCATGCCTGAATCCTGGGTTACGTCAACAGCACGAGGACCTCGGTCCGCTGGAGATCCGAGCCAGCAATCTAACCAAGGAGCTGGAAGTGGTCGGCGCTAAAATCAAAGAGCAGCAGCAGTTCTGGCTGTGGCAACAGGGGGAGCTAGTGAGTCTGACCCAGGAGAAACAGGCCCAGAGCTCCACTCTGATCACACTGCAGACTCAACTCACCGTCATACAGCAGAGGAAAGTCCGCACAGAGAGTAGGTGTACACATCAGCACACACCGAATACAGCCTGAGCTAATACATTCAGGTGGTTCTTTATGGTACTGCCCTAACAGAGATTAGGTGCACACACCAGCACACACCGAATACAGCCTGAGCTAATACAGGTGGTTCTTTATGGTACTGCCCTAACAGAGATTAGGTGTACACACCAGCACACACCGAATACAGCCTGAGCTAATACAGGTGGTTCTTTATGGTGCTGCCCTAACAGAGATTAGGTGCACACACCAGCACACACCGAATACAGCCTGAGCTAATACAGGTGGTTCTTTATGGTGCTGCCCTAACAGAGATTAGGTGCACACACCAGCACACACCGAATACAGCCTGAGCTAATACAGGTGGTTCTTTATGGTACTGCCCTAACAGAGATTAGGTGTACACACCAGCACACACCAAATACAGCCTGAGCTAATACAGGTGTCTTTATGGTACTGCCCTAACACAGAGATTAGGTGTACACACCAGCACACACCAAATACAGCCTGAGCTAATACAGGTGGTTCTTTATGGTACTGCCCTAACAGAGATTAGGTGTACACACCAGCACACACCAAATACAGCCTGAGCTAATACAGGTGGTTCTTTATGGTACTGCCCTAACAGAGATTAGGTGTACACACCAGCACACACCAAATACAGCCTGAGCTAAAACAGGTGGTTCTTTATGGTACTGCGCTAACAGAGATTAGGTGTACACACCAGCACACACCAAATACAGCCTGAGCTAATACAGGTGGTTCTTTATGGTACTGCCCTAACAGAGATTAGGTGTACACACCAGCACACACCAAATACAGCCTGAGCTAATACAGGTGGTTCTTTATGGTACTGCCCTAACAGAGAGATTAGGTGCACACACCGAATACAGCCTGAGCTAATACATTCAGGTGGTTCTTTATGGTGCTGCCCTAACAGAGATTAGGTGTACACACCAGCACACACCAAATACAGCCTGAGCTAATACAGGTGTCTTTATGGTACTGCCCTAACAGAGATTAGGTGTACACACCAGCACACACCAAATACAGCCTGAGCTAATACAGGTGGTTCTTTATGGTACTGCGCTAACAGAGAATACACACCAGCACACACCAAATACAGCCTGAGCTAATACAGTTCTTTATGGTGCTGCCCTAACAGAGATTAGGTGTACACACCAGCACACACCAAATACAGCCTGAGCTAGGTGGTTCTTTATGGTGCTGCCTAACACAGAGAGTAGGTGTACACACCAGCACACACCAAATACAGCCTGAGCTAATACAGTACTGCCCTAACAGAGATTAGGTGTACACACCAGCACACACCAAATACAGCCTGAGCTAATACAGGTGGTTCTTTATGGTGCTGCCCTAACTGCACACACCAGCACACACCCAGCCTGAGCTAATACAGGTGGTTCTTTATGGTACTGCCCTAACAGAGATTAGGTGCACACAACAGCACACACCAAATACAGCCTGAGCTAATACAGGTGGTTCTTTATGGTACTGCGCTAACAGAGATTAGGTGTACACACCAGCACACACCGAATACAGCCTGAGCTAATACAGGTGGTTCTTTATGGTACTGCCCTAACACAGAGATTAGGTGCACACACCGAATACAGCCTGAGCTAATACAGGTGGTTCTTTATTGTGCTCCCCTAACACAGAGATTAGGTGCACACACCGAATACAGCCTGAGCTAATACAGGTGGTTCTTTATTGTGCTCCCCTAACACAGAGATTAGGTGTACACACCAGCACACACCGAATACAGCCTGAGCTAATACAGGTGGTTCTTTATGGTGCTGCCCTAACACAGAGATTAGGTGTACACACCAGCACACACCAAATACAGCCTGAGCTAATACAGGTGGTTCTTTATGGTGCTGCCCTAACACAGAGATTAGGTGTACACACCAGCACACACCGAATACAGCCTGAGCTAATACAGGTGGTTCTTTATGGTGCTGCCCTAACACAGAGATTAGGTGCACACACCGAATACAGCCTGAGCTAATACAGGTGGTTCTTTATGGTGCTGCCTAACACAGAGATTAGGTGTACACACCAGCACACACCGAATACAGCCTGAGCTAATACAGGTGGTTCTTTATGGTGCTGCCTAACACAGAGATTAGGTGCACACACCGAATACAGCCTGAGCTAATACAGGTGGTTCTTTATGGTGCTGCCTAACACAGAGATTAGGTGTACACACCGAATACAGCCTGAGCTAATACTGAGAACGTTCAGGTGGTTCTTTAGTCAAAGCCCACTAGAAAACTAATAGAAGAGCACCAGTCATATATCAGCATTACTACCCTTTATAACAACGCAGTTCAATATCAGGAATGCCACAGCACTTCTGGTTTTCATTTAGCTAGGAGACCAGAAATCCCCCTAGGACTTGAAATGAGCACATGTGTGTTTCTCTTTCTGAATCCCGTCCAGGTGAGATAGCGGCGGAGCGCCGTGAACAGACCGAGCTGGAGAAGCATATGAAGGGTCTGACGGCGGACATGTTGAAGCTCAACTCCCTGTTGAGTAAGAACGGGCATCTCCACCAGGACCTGGAGCTGGGCAACGTCCTCATGGAGACCGGCTTCCTCCACAAACTCAAGGTCCGGTCGGGACATGGGGGTCCGTAGTGGGTGGGGTTCTGGTTAAATGTAACTACTCAACCCGATTTACATCGGACCTTCGTCTGGGTTGAGCTCCTGCAGAACAAAGGTTGTTAGTTGTTCGTGCCTGAACTCACATTGGCTGATATGACGTACTTCTTGGTTGGTTGGTCACGCGTGGGAAAATGGGTTCCGCTCTGCTTCCCTTGCAAATGTCCAGTTGTAGATATGGAAGAGTCTAATACCAGACAGTTCAGTAAAGTCTTTTTTTCTCAAATAGATCTTAGAATAACTGGATCAGACATATGTATTGTTTATTACTTTTCTGTGTGCGTGTGCGTGTGCATGTGTGTTTGTAGGAGGCAGAGAGAGACTCCATTGAGATGCAGATGAAACTTGAGAGAATCAAGGAAGAGAAGGAGAGGCTACTCAGCAGTCTGGTGGAGGCAGAGTGAGTGACAATATCTGAAAAAAAAACATCTGTCTGCCCGGTCTGCCCGGTCTGTCTGTCTGTCTGCCCGGTCTGTCTGTCTGCCCGGTCTGTCTGTCTGTCTGCCCGGTCTGTCTGTCTGCCCGGTCTGTCTGTCTGTCTGCACGGTCTGTCTGTCTGTCTGCCCGGGCTGTCTGTCTGTCTGCCCGGTCTGTCTGTCTGTCTGCCCGGGCTGTCTGTCTGTCTGCCCGGTCTGTCTGTCTGTCTGCCCGGGCTGTCTGTCTGTCTGCCCGGTCTGTCTGTCTGTCTGCCCGGTCTGTCTGTCTGTCTGCCCGGGCTGTCTGTCTGTCTGCCCGGTCTGTCTGTCTGTCTGCCCGGTCTGTCTGTCTGTCTGCCCGGTCTGTCTGTCTGTCTGCCCGGGCTGTCTGTCTGTCTGCCCGGGCTGTCTGTGCTTTGGGTTAATTTCAGCTGTTCTTTTGTGTGTGTGTGTGTGTGCTTTGTCAGGCGTCAGATTATGCTGTGGGAGAAGAAGATCCAGCTGGTGAAAGAGACCAGGTCGGCCGTCGACTCAGAGGCAGGCCAGGGAGAGATCCGCTCCATGAGGACAGAGATCCACCGCATGGAGGTGACAGAGTTCAACCCACACAGTCAAACTCCACGGGGGGTTTCCAGATGGCGCAGCATATTGCTAATTTCTACCATCAGGAGTTTACATGTTGGCCACCGCATACCGACAGCACTCGGGTTTGTTAGGTCAGGGCGGCGCAATAACGTTGTCAAGCTCGGGACGTCACAAACGCGCCGATGCCACGCCCAATGCTTTTACGGGGCATGAGTGAAGTGTGAGTGTGTCTCCCGTTCCAGGTACGCTACGGTCAGCTAATGAAACAGCAGGAGCGTCTCCTGAGGGAGATGGAGGCGATGGTGGCGAGGAGGGAGACCATTGTAATGCGAGGCGAGGCCCAGGGTCGCGCTGAACGGAAGCCGCTCACACACAGCCACTTCCACGGCATCCTCCAGGGCCTGAGACGCAACATCCAAGACACCAAGAAGGTGGGTTGGGGGGTGTGGGTGTGGTTGTGGGTGTGTGGTTGTGGGTGTGGGTGTGGGTGTGGTTGTGGGTGTGGTTGTGGGTGTGGTTGTGGGTGTGGTTGTGGGTGTGGTTGTGGTTGTGGGTGTGGTAGTGGGTGTGGGTGTGGTAGTGGGTGTGGTTGTGGGTGTGGTAGTGGTAGTGGGTGTGGTTGTGGGTGTGATTGTGGGTGTACTTGTTCCACTATTCTTGCAACTTAAAACCTCTGGGCCCGTATTCATAAAGAGTCTAAATGAAAAGAGTAGCTCCTAGTGACCAAATTCTAAGAAAATTCTTAGAAATGTGGGCGTTTACTGTTAAAGTTAAAGAAAAAATCCTAATAAAGAATAAAGTAATTCAGAAAGCATCTTAACCCTTAATCCTCAAAATTGTTTGGAGCACGGGCGAGGACTTTTAAGAGGCTTAATAGTTTCTTTAGCAGAGGAGAAAATGGCCGAAACATGAAGACGGAGAATAAATGTGTTGCAGACAATGGATGACAGTGAGTGAATAAGACGCTATATATTAGATCGTGCAGGGATCATGTTTGTCACTGATGTTATTAGAGACGTGCTAACATCTCAGACACAGCGCAGAAATGCCATAGCGCCAGAAATGAAAGTAATCACTACGTTATGATATTTGGCAACTGGGAAAATGCAACAATGCAGCAGTGATGATTTGGGTCTGTCACAACCGCAGAGTGACCACACAAACAATTACAGCACTTTCAGAACCTCTTATTGTGTCACAGTTCATTTTGTTTCCACTGGACATTCCCAGCTTGCTGGCTCAAACGTTCAAGTTGGAAAGAGTAGAACTATTTTTATAATTCTAAGCCAATCAAATACCTTATAGGAAATTCACAGCATTGTAAATAAAATAAAAAATATTTATATAAACATAAATAATGTGTGTGTGTGTGTGTGTGTGAGAATGGTCAAGTAGGAAAAATTACAGATGTCATTGTAAGTGAAGGCTTAGAATAGACCCTATACTTAAAATCACATTTTTTTTCTTTCTTGGACAACCAACCAATCACAATCTTCAAAATATTGTGTCATACATAGCAACGGGGTCAGCCCCGCCTCCTCACTAAGATGAAAGTTCTTGTCTTTTCCTTACTCAGAGTTGCTCTCAGAATGGTCCCGAATCGCTCTTAAGCTAAGATTTAAAGAATACCATCTTAGGGGTTAGGTTTAGGGTTGGGAGAAAAGGATTGGTTTAGATTCAGGGTTAGGGTTTTTTGGGTTAGGATAAAGATTAGTGTAAGAGTACGGGGCTAGGGAAGATGTGTTACATAAATATCAGCTATTGGTCCTCACAAGTACAGGCATCCCAATGTCTGTCTGTCTCTCTTTGTGTATTTGTATGTCTGTCTGTGTGTCTGTCTGTGTGTTTGTGTGTCTGTCTGTCTGTCTGTCTGTCTGTCTCTCTTTGTGTGTTTGTGTGTCTGTCTGTGTGTTTGTGTGTCTGTCTGTGTGTCTGTCTGTGTGTTTGTGTGTCTGTCTGTGTGTCTGTCTGTCTGTGTGTCTGTCTGTGTGTCTGTCTGTGTGTTTGTGTGTCTGTCTGTGTGTCTGTCTGTGTGTCTGTCTGTGTGTTTGTCTGTGTGTCTGTCTGTGTGTTTGTGTGTCTGTCTGTGTGTCTGTCTGTGTGTGTTTGTCTGTGTGTCTGTCTGTGTGTCTGTTTGTGGGTCTGTTTGTCTGTTTGTGTGTCTGTCTGTTTGTGTGTTTGTGAGTTTGCATTATATATATTTACTGTGTGTGTGTGTGTGTGTGTGTGTGTGTGTGTGTGTGTGGTGTGTGTGTGTGTGTGTGTGTGTGTGTGTGTGTGTGTGTGTGTGTGTGTGTGTGTGTGTGTGTGTGTGTGTGTGTGTGTGTGTGTGTGTGTGTGTGTGTGTGTGTGTGTGTGTGTGTGTGTGTGTGGGGGTGTGTGTGTGTGTGTGGGGGTGTGGGGGTGTGGGGGTGTGTGGGTGTGTGTCTTTAACCCTACAGCAGGCGGAGGAGTGTGATGGAGTCCTCAGGGAGCTCCAGCAGGGCCAGGCCAGTCTGAGCAGCGGTCTGAGGGACAAACAGCTGCATCTGAGAGAGCTCCAGAGTGCCAGTGCCGTCCTCACATCAGACCTCCGCAGTCTGCATGACACCAAGGAGAGGGTCAGTCACCATTTATATTACATCTGCTAACAGTTGTTCATAGTTTAGAAGTGGAACACATGTGGATAAGATACTGGAATATCGTTTTTAATATATACATATTTTTTAATTCCTCTATCTTTTTTCTATTTTCTCTGCCTGTCTCTCGTTTTTTATCCACTTTTGATCCACTTCTTCTATCTTTCCTTCACCTTCTCCTTTATCTCTTCTCCTCGCTCTCTTTTGCCCCTCCCTCCTCTCTCCGGCTCTCTCTTTACAGAACTTGGCCTGTCTCGTCTCCCTCCAGGGTCGGGCCAAGCAGCTGCAGGCGGTACGCGACGGCCGGTACGCCGCCCTGTCCACCGCCGAGGCCCTGGAGCCCGCTGTGCAGCGGCAGGAAGAACGCCTGCACACCGTGGCCGCCATCCTGCACCGGGTCCAGCAGGAGTTCCCCCAGCACCAGGGGGCGCTGAGACGCATCTCACTGGCCCTGGCCTCACGGATGCAGATACCGATAGGTCGGGAGAGCCAGTGATTATGTTAATTAACAGCTAACATCATATGGGTAACATTTTACTAGATGGAGAGAGAAAGGTTCTTATCTGTTTTAGGGTGCCTTGACTTTGTTGCTGCTCTTTAAAAGGGAATCTCTCTAAGTTCCCTCAGTTTGGAATAAGCACACAGTGCTAAAATGGCTTTTGTCTTAACGTTTGTTTATTTTGCTGATTTTGAATGGAAACTTTACCCATGGCCACGTTGTTTAAATGGGTAATTTCAGTTTTCACAACTTAAAAATATAGTCAATTTCTTTTTATTTTGAGTTGCTAGTCTGTAAGTGAATGTATAAAAATGTTCTGGAATTTATGATCAATGTGGAGTTTATGACCAATAAATGGCTTTCAATAACATCAGCAAATGTCTTTCTATAGTAGAAGAAGCATTCATAGTGTAGCGCTCCTTGTTTCAAAGCGGGGTTCCCAAATATGTTTAAGTACGTCACGCGCACAGATAAGCTAAAACATTTGGATCCACTGCCTTATATGCTGTGGGTCCTCTGCGCACCGCCTAAACAGCACCAACCCCCACGGGTCATAGACTCTACAAGGTCCCTGAAGTTGTCCTGTGGTATCCGGCACCAAGACATTGTCTAATATGTAGATGTCCTGTGGTATCCGGCACCAAGACATTATGTCTAATATTAAGATGTCCTGTGCTTATCCGGCACCGAGACATGTCTACTATGAAGGTGTCCTGTGGTATCCGGCACCAAGACATTATGTCTAATATGAAGGTGTCCTGTGGTATCCGGTACCAAGACCTTATGTCGAATATAAAGGTGTCCTGTGGTATCTGGCACCAAGACATTGTCTAATATGAAGGTGTCCTGTGGTATCCGGCACCAAGACATTATGTCTAATATGAAGGTGTCCTGTGGTATCCGGCACCAAGACATTATGTCTAACATGAAGGTGTCCTGTGGTATCCGGTACCAATACATTATGTCTAATATAAAGGTGTCCTGTGGTATCTGGCACCAAGACATTATGTCTAATATGAAGGTGTCCTGTGGTATCCGGCACCAAGACATTATGTCTAATATGAAGGTGTCCTGTGGTATCCGGCACCAAGACATTATGTCTAATATGAAGGTGTCCTGTGGTATCCGGCACCAAGACATTATGTCGGATTAAGATCTGGGGAATCAGGACACCAGGGCCAGGCCATGAATACAGTCCAATTGAGCCTCTGTGGGATGTGCTGGACCGACCAGTCCCATTCACGGCGGCTCCACCTCGCCTTGCACAGGACTTGACGGGATCTATTGATAATGTCTTGGTAAGGTTGAGTCCATACCTCACTGGGTCGGCGCTATTTTCGCGAGGACCAACAACATATTAAAGTGGTCAAAACGTCGCGGTTCATCGATGTATAATGCTCTCTACGCCCGTCGGAAACAATATTTTCCAATGTCCTGGGATATGATAAGAATCACAGTGAGCTGGTTCCCACGCATTAAGCAGTTGTGATTATAACAAGGAAGTTGTCTGGAATATTCCCCTCGTCCCCAGGGATTTCTTTATAAATCAACATCGGCCCCGTTAAGGGCTCCTTCCGTTCACCTCCGGGACTAATCTATTCATACACCTTTACACATTAATCGTAGGCGTTCCTGTGGAGCCTTTTGTCAGGCTTAGCGACCAAACAAAGGTAGTTAGTATCCGTGGCTAAATCAGTTCAGGATTTTCAAACTGCGTGGTGAGAGAAGTGTTCCTTGCCTTAGTCCTCTTTGATTTATCTGTGAAATGTATCTGTTTTTGCAGAAAGAAAGTATGAGGGCATTTGAAAATAATAATAATGACTAAACTATAACAGATGTTGATGAGTTATCTGCCGAACTCCTAACATCTAACTTAAACAGATATACGTGTCACATAACATTTGCCCTTATTTCGACCGTTTGCGCTGTCATATTTACACCTGAAGTGTCGAAGCGCTTCTTTTCCTAATACAGATTTCCCAGTTCTCCTTAAACTTGATGGAGAGTGATGCATCAACTATCAGCCCCGATCAGCATTCAGACTCCTGACCCAAGTCCCCAGAATTCAATAAGACAAGGTGACAAGGTCTGGCAGACCACCCGTTTCTTGCGAAGGCTAAGCACGACCCACTTGTGCCACCCGTTGGAGGTGCGCAGTCTAAACTGTCTGTGGCGGACCGCAGAAATAAACCCAGGGTCAATCTGAACTATAGCATCGATATGGATATCGTCGGACTCCTGTGCCTCTCTAGGCTTTTTCATCGCAGGTTTTGATAATCAAGTTGCTGTCGTTGCTCTCGACTATGCCGCCGGTGGCTTTGCAAACCTAGAAATGTGAGCTAATGTATGTTGTGCAATTATAATATAATGACATAGTGTTGGAAGGCTGGGTATGGAGGCCTCGCCTGGTTACAACGAACCCTGCACCCTCAGAGTTATGTTGCACATCATCAAATCCCACTTGCAAGCGAGAGTGAACTGATTAACTGTGTGTGACCTCGCTGCAGGGTTCACACAGTCTCTATGCAAAGTGTGTAGTGTCTGACCAATGACGTCCGAGTTTCAAGCAAAAACATACTCTTGTTGTTATCCATTGGACATTTGCGACCACCAGCATAAGGCACTTAAACTGTTGCCTTGAATTGTGGGTGATATCAACCCTGCAAGAGAGCGTAGTTGTTTACTTGTCACCTCAGGCTACATCACGGACATAGGAGGGAGATTTTGTATCTTAGATCAACACTTAAGATTGCAATGTGCTGAACCCGTTTTTGATGGGGATTCCCCCAAGAGAACGTGACTGAGGCAGGCTTTTAGGGGCTTATCTTGCCGATCAAAAAGTGACCTCATCTTATCCTTCCGCAGACATCCCCAATCACAAACCCGATCAAAAATATTCAAGTGTACAGCAGGTTGTTGGGTAAAGAGCATGCCCTCTTTAATTGCGTAAAACACCAATGCCGCTCGTAGATTTGCATGCGACCTTTCAGATGGAAGTGGCAGTGTTGTCAGACTTAAGGAATGAGTTGAGTTGTTATGTAACCAGAGTGCAGCCGTAAGACTGTGTAGCACAATCAATCAGAGCACATTAAGTTCATACAGGGTCTGTACACGTATATACTGTACACATTATAGTGAAATTAATCAGAGCACATTAAGTTCATACAGGGTCTGTAAACGTATATACTGTACACATTATAGTGAAATTAATCAGAGCACATTAAGTTCATAGAAAGTCTGTAAACGTATATACTGTACACATTATAGTGAAATCAATCAGAGCACATTAAGTTCATACAGGGTCTGTAAACGTATATACTGTACACATTATAGTGAAATCAATCAGAGCACATTAAGTTTATGCATGGTCTGTAAACGTATATACTGTACACATTATAGTGAAATCAATCAGAGCACATTAAGTTCATAGAAAGTCTGTAAACGTATATACTGTACACATTATAGTGAAATTAATCAGAGCACATTAAGTTCATACAGGGTCTGTAAACGTATATACTGTACACATTATAGTGAAATCAATCAGAGCACATTAAGTTCATAGAAAGTCTGTAAACGTATATACTGTACACATTATAGTGAAATTAATCAGAGCACATTAAGTTCATACAGGGTCTGTAAACGTATATACTGTACACATTATAGTGAAATTAATCAGAGCACATTAAGTTCATAGAAAGTCTGTAAACGTATATACTGTACACATTATAGTGAAATTAATCAGAGCACATTAAGTTCATACAGGGTCTGTAAACGTATATACTGTACACATTATAGTGAAATTAATCAGAGCACATTAAGTTCATAGAAAGTCTGTAAACGTATATACTGTACACATTATAGTGAAATTAATCAGAGCACATTAAGTTCATACAGGGTCTGTAAACGTATATACTGTACACATTATAGTGAAATCAATCAGAGCACATTAAGTTCATACAGGGTCTGTAAACGTATATACTGTACACATTATAGTGAAATCAATCAGAGCACATTAAGTTCATGCATGGTCTGTAAACTTATATACTGTACACATTATAGTGAATTCAATAAGAGCACATTAAGTTCATACAGGGTCTGTACACGTATATACTGTACACATTATAGTGAAATCAATCAGAGCACATTAAGTTCATACAGGGTCTGTAAACGTACGTATATACTGTACACATTATAGTGAATTCAATCAGACCACATTAAGTTCATACAGTTTCACTTGTAGACAAGGCATCGCCTGACAAAATATTAAAGTATCTATGAACGTTTTAAGTTTGAATTGTCTGCCAGTCGCGCTAACGATGTCCTATATATGCAATATTGTCCTCCCTTGGAGTCAAGCTACTGGAATAAGGGAAATATACGCTAAATAATGCTACTACAGACTGGGAAAGATTTAATAATTGCTTGTTGGGAAACATGACTCTATTCGCCGTCGAGAAGAACGCTCGTTAAGTGTAATTTCACCCAAAGATGAATCTAGGTTTAACTCCTCTTTTAAGGGCTGTACAGAGTGATGTAGTATTGCACTATAGTACTGTTTTAGCACAGGAAATTGGGCAGTTTTATCAGTACTGTAAATGATTAGGTTTGCTAAAGCAATTAGAAGTGGGGTTTTTTCTGTGAAAAGAACAAACTGCAATATTTAAAATATTTTTTATGTATATCTGTATAGACTTGTAGTTAAAATTCCCATGTGGTCTGACAGGAACGGCCAGTGTCAAAATATACAACGAGTTTGCTACTTGTATAGGTGTGTATTTAGTTATTGTCCGTAACCCTTTTAAAGTAAAGTGTGTTGACTGACAAGACAATGGTAGTTTTGACAGTCAAAAGAACCAAAACATACAAAAATGACAATTTCGTGTCTTGTCACAATCGTTTTGGCCGGTACTGTTTGTGTGGCACGCCACGTACACGGTCGATCTCACCGAGTTGTTGATTTAGAGGTGAAGCCTTTGTGATGAATCTATATTGTTTTTTGAAGCTTCAGAAACAACCTACGATTGACGTCATGACTGATGTTGTCACGAAACGACAACAACATGGAATTCCGTTTGTCTTGAGCTACACCCATTGACAGCAGCCTATGGTTACCCCGCTGAACGAGAATATCATGCTCATCTGCCAACACCTTAAACAGGTCGGAGGAAATATGCCAGCGTCACTGCGGTGCTTAACGGGCCAAAAACACAGATAAAAAAAGAATTGTTTTCAGTGTGACATTTGAAAACTGGTTACCGACCCGAGAAACATTTCCCAGCTCAGAACAAACACAGCTTCAGAGTAGAAGCCTGAGATGTGCCGGCTCTAGCCTTTTGGGGGCCCTACGCAAAATTCTGTTTGTGGCCCCCTATCCACTTGTGTTAAGGGGCTCTCTGGCGGTCGGGTGCTGAAAGCAAATGCATGTTGCTTTTGTCTACAACCGGCTCTGTGTCCAACTGATCCTGTCACCACCAACCTAGTTTTATCTGTTGTCCTAATATGTCCCATCGTACCTGGGTCCAGTTTGGAAAAGTCAAGCCACAAGTCAAGCAACATTCAGGTGGTATTTTGTGCTGCAGCAATTCGCTGCACAAAACGGGTCAGGCTTTGGATATTTATTCAGGTCACACACAGATCACACATTCCCAGTTATAATCCACTTCAGTTTTTCTTTTTCACTTTGCTGTTGGTAAACCGCGAATGCTTCCTCGTTGTCATTTGAACAATTTCCAGCCTTTCAATTGACGTAACATGCTACTCCAACATGCCCCACACTGATTGGAGGACTGTGCAGTTCGAATGCCAAGCCTTTCAGTCTGTTTGTTCGGTTGATAACGAGACCTCCAATTATCCTTTTCATCATTCAGACCTTTTGATATCTATAGCATTGTGTTCGTTTGTGGCATGAACGAATCAGGCAGGTTATGTATCTCATGGACCGTAGCTGTGAATATGAATGTGACCCCATTGAACAAACATTGCAGTGTGGCCTTGATAATGAATTACAGGGCTGAAGGCCAGTAGCTTTGTGTCGTAGCTGTTGATATTAAATCAGTGCCGTGAAGCGCAAACAAAAGGTACAATGAGCCTAGCATATACATTACATATATATTTATGAAAAAAAAAATATATATATATATCAGTGAGCGAACAGAAGATACGACATGATATGATGTTTACGCCGGTGAAATGTACACATCCTCATAGTAAAATTGTGTGTGTTTGTGTGTGTGTGTGTGTGTGTGAGAGTGCGTGTGCGTGTGTGCATGTCTGTGTGTGTGTGTGTGTGTGTGTCTGTCTGTCTGTCTGTCTGTCTGTCTGTGTGTGTGTGTGTCGGGGAGTCCTTTGGTGCAAGGTGCACTTATTCACTGGAAAGCTGGTCTCGTCTTTCAGGTTTGATAGAACCCACACACACACACACACACAGACACACACACAGACACACACTTTTGCATGCTTTGTCGCCCACATCAACGGGGCGTGGACATCTGTCTGTCATAAAGAACTGTGCTCTGCCAAACGATATTTTTCCTTATTCTCTCAGTGCTGGTCTCCATTAAGTCCCGGTGTGTGTGAGTGAGCGCGTGTGTCTTCTTGTGGCTGCGGCTTTTGTTGACTCTGCCTCTTAGCGTGTCGTCTCACACACACACACACACACTGGCGCTATGGCAGCGAGTATTCCGGAGGGGCCCGATCTTAAGGAGATGGACGACACGGACCTGTGGCAGTTGATCAACGATAATCGGTATCGTATCTCCATGGACGTGAAGCCAGGTCTGCTGATTCCCTACCTCCGTCAGGCCCAAGTGCTCACAGAGATGGACGAAGACGAGATCCTCACCTGCCACCAGCTCAACAACCGCTCAATGAGGATCAGTAAGCCGCCTATCATCCGTTCTAGACATTTCTAGAGTTTTCTATGAGTTTGCATGTTGGTTCATGTTTGATTCGCTTGTATGCTGCATTTTATTTTATGTCTTTGCGTGGATTCCGTTGCATTTAATTGTATTTATTTGGTTTCTATATCACCAGAGCTTTTTTTTACTTTGTTTTGTTGACCTGAATCTACGGGAGGCGAGTTTCTTTCTCCATGCTAGAATGCCTCACATGGTCTGGAGCTTAACTCCAGTTTCTGTGGCGGGAGGCTGCTTGATGTATAAGTACGACCACTGGACGATGCGCTAGTCTGTAGCAAAGACCTAGTCCATTTACCCTAAAAGCTGAGTGTCTACATCACCAGGAATCTTTCAATCCAAGAACATTCCTATGTCAGGGTTAACAACAAAGCCACCGAGTTGGCAGAAGATTAGAGGAGTGCGAGAAACTGTCTATATTTTCACACAAATCTAAATGTCAAGCGGTTCATGTTTAAATAGTGCCGGTGCCTTATACAACTATCAGATGACTGAACGATTTATATTATAATGTAAACTCCCTGACCTGTGACCCTCCGTCCTGATAGGTCACATGTTAGACCTGTTACATATCCAGGGGAAGAACGGTGCAATGGCCCTGCTGGAGAGTTTGATGATCCACTATCCCCATCTTTACACCCAGGTCACCGGCCGCAAGCCCAGCACAGAGGCCTCTGGGTTCAGTGGTGAGTAGCACCCAACACAGTGTGGCAGTCTGTGCTCCATCTAACCAGCTCTGACCTGGGGCTGGAGGGGTCACACTGAACATGATCGTCATCGCATCAATGTGATCAAGCGCTTTATTATAACGTGGATTTGGTTTTTTATCGTCCAGCTGTGGAGCATTCTTCCTATGTCAGACATTTGCTTTGTCTACCTGAAATCACTACAGTTATTTCTCAGTAAACCGTAACTATGAAGGAGTATTTACATTACCAGAGTTAGAAATACTGTGTTTCAATACTAACCAGGTGTTTCCCTGCTAGGTCTGATTAAGTATTCCGAGTTGACGGAGTACCTCGTCAAAGCCGTCACTGGAATGCAGAAGGAGTTGCAGGAGGCTCGGCAGGAGGCCAGTCACCTGAGGACAGAGTGCGCCTCCCTGCAGGCCAAGCTCGGTCAAAGCCTCGAGCAGGGGGACGAGTTCGACCGCGTCCAGGGTGAGTACAACCGCATGAAGAAGCAGCAAACCAACGCGCAGCGCGACATCTTAAAGCTGAAGGACGAGAAGTGTGACCTGTACGTGAGCCTCACAGCCGCCATCGAGGAGAGGTCGGCCGCCAAGTTACTCTGCCAAGACCTCAACCTCCAGGTAAGGACTGATAAAGACCTATGTGGTCTTCACAATCGGCCAACTATATTACGCGAATGACACTCGCCACATAACGGTACTGACGACGTAGTGACAGTTTCGGTGCTGTTACGAAGTGCTGTTAAATAACAGCTACTGACTTATTTTGCATCTGTTATAGTATTATAATATATGAGTATCAACTAACAGTTGTCTTTTCTTTTACTTTCGACGAGCAGGTATACCAGCTGCAGTTTGAGTTACGCAAAGCCCAGACAGAGACGGACTTCGAGAGGCAGCGTTCGCTGAAGTGTAACTCGGCTAACGAGACGCAGGAACTACGGGAAGAGATCACCAATCTGCGCAGGCAGCTTCTGAAGACAGAGAAATTCACTCCGGTGAGGGACGAGAAAACACCTTAAAAACACTGTGTTTTTTGTGCCATATCAGTGGCAGATTTATTTGCGTTGGCTGTGGCTTTGGATATAACCTTTTCAGGGTCATTAGTCCATCTTTAGCCCAAAAGATCCAGAGTTTACAGAAGCTTCTGCATGGGTCAAGTTTGTGAATAAACTTTATGTGCAGTATCTGTAATAAAACTCAGACTTATGATGCGTGATATATAATTTGATTTGTACATGTGCAAATGGTTTGACAAGGTTGTAAAACAGCCACTCTACTTAATAATGGCTTTTTGGCTCGTAACCAAAGCAAATCACCTTTTGGCGCTGTTTGCATTTATTTAGCTTCACGCTCAGGCGGTTCTAAATAAAACAGTTACGGCGATTTGAGGAACCATTAAATATGAACAGTAAAATCTGTTGCTGTGTTTTAGAGAACCAAAATAGAAAATCCAAAATGTAGACAAGGTAATAAATCATTCGTTTGACACCTGTCAATGCACTATTTATAGTAAGGAAACTGACACATTGTTGTTAATAAATAGTTTTAGGAAGCCACGCCCGAACATTTTTCAATGAACTGCATTCCCAACTCATTAATTATCACGAGATGGAAGATCGGCTTTCTGAACCGCAAAAAAACATTCCAAAACTCCAGGTTGGTACAGAAACATTGCAACCTAGAATGTATTGTCGCACACTTGTCCGTTTCTGATGAAGACCAGTTGAAGAAGAGTTGACAGAAACAAAACAATGATTCTCCCCACACTTAGAATCATTGCAGTTTTCAACTCATTTGACCTTTCGGTGAACCGACCTTCATCAGAGCAACACTGATCCCAAATAGCTTCACGTGAACTCGTTATCTATTACACCATTGCAATCACTTGGTGTCCCAGGTGTACGTTCCTTTCTAATTAATTTGAAACCAGCTTCCAGAGTTGGTGACCAGATTTCGGAAGCATCCCGCACCTTTCATATTGTCTCGGCCTGTTTTGCTGTCGTTACGTCGTCCATTTCCCGTCTCCTTCCCCCTCTATCCTTGTGACTATCTCTCCCATCTCTCCCATCTCCTAAAGGCACGTGAAGATATCCTAGACCAAGACTTGGCTGAGGCAAGGGAACAGCTCCGGGCCTACAAGGAAGAGAATGAGCACCTGTCGAGGGAAAACAATCAGGTGTGTAAAGCTGAAAATAGTCCTGAAGTGGCGCGGCATTCTTAAAGCATTGTATCCCGTTGCGGCTTCGCCAGTGTGACCAAAAGTTGCCTGTTTGCGGCACACCAAGAGTGGCTGGGAGCGCGACCCAGGTGCCTGTTCGTGGCAAACCAAGAGTGGCTGGGAGCGCGACCCAGGTGCCTGTTTGCGGCACACCAAGAGTGGCTGGGAGCGCGACCCAGGTGCCTGTTCGTGGCACACCAAGAGTGGCTGGGAGCGCGACCCAGGTGCCTGTTTGTGGCAAACCAAGAGTGGCTGGGAGCACGACCCAGGTGCCTGTTTGTGGCACACCAAGAGTGGCTGGGAGCACGACCCAGGTGCCTGTTTGTGGCAAACCAAGAGTGGCTGGGAGTGCGAACCAGGTGCCTGTTTGTTGCACACCAAGAGTGGCTGGGAGCACGACCCAGGTGCCTGTTTGTGGCAAACCAAGAGTGGCTGGCAGTGCGACCCAGGTGCCTGTTTGTGGCACACCAAGAGTGGCTGTGAGTCCGACTCAGGTACCTGTTTGTGGCAAACCAAGAGTGGCTGGGAGCGCGACCCAGGTGCCTGTTTGTGGCACACCAAGAGTGGCTGTGAGTCCGACTCAGGTACCTGTTTGTGGCAAACCAAGAGTGGCTGGGAGCGCGACCCAGGTGCCTGTTTGTGGCAGACCAAGAGTGGCTGGGAGCGCGACCCAGGTGCCTGTTTGTGGCACACCAAGAGTGTCTGGGAGCGCGACCCAGGGTCGTTTGAAGTGACTTTAGCACCTCCCATGTTGGTGGATAGAATATTGGACAGAGTTTTCTTGTCAGCTTGGGTTCCAGGGCCTCCTCGTGGTGGGTAGGGCTGGTGCAAGCTCAATGTTGGAAAAAGAAGAACCATAGAATAATTTTACAAGTTTATGGGTTCCGGGTCCTATACTTCAGAACAGCCACATTTACCACATCTCCTCTTTCCAACCACTGTTTTGGAAAATATGCGACAAAAGCCAATCACTGTGTGCAAACGTTGAGTGGCCAAACTTTGAACATTGCCTGTGTTTGTGTTTCTTTACAGATGGCAGAAGAGAAGGAGTGTCTGGTGCTGGAGGTCCGGAAGGTGTCTCTGGAATGTGAGTTGTACCAGAACAAGTGTACTGTCCTCCAGAGCCAACTAAGAGAACTACAGGCAGAGAGAGACCATGTAAGTACGGATCGGCACTGCTTCTGTCCTTGGGGATGTTTCTTTCCCCAAATTAATTCGAAGAAAGCAATGTCCGCCTGTCTTTCTGTCCGCCTGCCTGTTTGTGTACCTGATGTTTCTATGTCTCTCTGTCTTTCTGCCTGTCTTTCTGTCTGCCTGCCTGTTTGTGTACCTGATGTTATTATGCCTCTCTGTCTTTCTGCCTGTCTTTCTGTCCGCCTGCCTGTTTGTGTACCTGATGTTTCTATGTCTCTCTGTCTTTCTGCCTGTCTTTCTGTCTGCCTGCCTGTTTGTGTACCTGATGTTATTATGCCTCTCTGTCTTTCTGCCTGTCTTTCTGTCTGCCTGCCTGTTTGTGTACCTGATGTTATTATGCCTCTCTGTCTTTCTGCCTGTCTTTCTGTCTGCTTGCCTGTTTATGTACCTGAGGTCTCTTTGTTTATGTGGTCATTTGTTTCACCCTGACCTATCTGACATTATCACTGTACTGTTTCCTCCTTTCCTGTCCATCCGCGTGTCCCTCCCCCCGTCCGTCCATCCGTCCAGGCGTACCTGTTCAGAGACGAGGCCCACACCCAAATAGCGCAGAGTCTGGCTGAGAAGGACACGCTTCGGAGCCAACTGCTGGAGCTCCAGGAGAAGGTCTTCACGTGGAAGCCCTGCACAGATAGCCCTTCGAGCCAAGGGGTAACACACTGAAACAAACGCGCGCGTACACTCTCGCGCTCGCACGATCACATTAGCGCGTTTGAATGAACGCTCATGTCGGCATGTGGCATGATGGAAGCATGAAAACAAACAGTTTTACGTACATTTATTTTGGTACTAATAATGATAAGTGAATGCATATGTGTGTGTGTGTGTGTGTCCAGGGAAGGAAGTTCAGTTGGGGCAGCCAGGAGTCCAGCATTGATAGCCTCCCATCCAGCCCCGCCCCCCGCTCCCGTCTCCGGCGCATGGACGCGATATGCCCGGAGTCCATGAGGAATTGCCACAATGTAAGCGTTCATGCGTGCACGACATCAGTCAAGTCTGTGTGTTTCTAACATCACTCTGGTGACATGGGTGGCATTCGTTCATCCCGGGTGATCGTGTGTGTGTGTGTCTGGTGTGTGTTCGCAGTTTCACGACATGGGATCCCAAAAGGCGGAACCCCCATGCTCAGAGTCCCTGCGCAGACGGTAAGAGACCTCGTGTGTGTGTGTGTGTGTGTGACCCGTTCAGAACCGCTAAGTTGTTTCCACAGTGTCAGAGTTGGCACCCTTCCCGTGTTATTCCGAGTGACGCGATGTCGCAGTCCAAAGTCCGCTATTCCAACAGGAAGGTCATGTGTTTGCACTGTGTGTTTGTCCGGAAGAACATCATTTTTAAGGCTTCCCTGGCGTCACGCCACCCTGCTTCCGTTTGAACATGGGGCCATTCTACTACAGGGCAATTATAGCAGTAAAACCATGTACGTGCTGGTGAAATTACAGGATGAAAATGTCTTCTACCCTGTTTGATCCAACCACACAAGTTATGCCGTACACACACACACACACACACACATTTATATCGTAGGGAGTTTCATTGGCCTGTTATGTTGCTACTCTGTAGCGTAGATATGCCCTCCACTGTGAGCCTATTATGTCCTATAACCTGTATAATATTACAAACCACGTTCAGAAGTAAGACACTTTTTAGTTCCAGTAGGCATGCATATAAGCTATTTGTTAATAGGAGATCCAGGCATAATTTTTTTAAGTAACAATTGGTTGTTTTCACAAACATATATAATAAGCTTAAATTCTTAAATTTCCGCCAGGCCAGCGTTTCATTATGTCTGTTGTCGAGAGCGAGGGCAGGACAATTAGGGGGGGGGGTTTACACAATTTGTAAACCAGTGCTTTGTTATCTTTCACTTCCTTAGTTCACGGTTGGCTGAATGTGACTCCCTACCGGACAATGACTCTGTCTTCTTCCCCAGTGGTACGTAAATAATTATATTACCCAACTTCTAGGGTCCACGTCTCTACATTTTCCAAGACGTATCAAAGACGACTAGATAACTTCATTGGGTATCGAGCAAATGAGAATATCTTGAGAGGCTGCTTTGCACGGTGGCATGTGCCACATTATACAATAGAAACCCTCCAGAGTTTGGCAGGTGTAGAAATAATTCTGGCAGAACTGTATTAGTTTTCTATGGTAGATTTTCCAGAGGCTGACGTACAGAAAAAAATTCAAATGCTATGGAAATGATTATCTATCTATTATTAACTAAGATCTCTTTGGTCTCTCTTTCATTCTGTTAACATGCCCCAAGATCTGACTATGATAAACACCACGGCTGACCATTTACTTCGCCTCAGATCCATAACCGGTTGTAAATCTCACTGAAGCGTACAATAAAATAAAAGACCAGGGCAGTTACGTGGTGCAACTTTAGCTGCTTCATTGCGAGGAAATTGTAATTGCTTTGGACAACACACATCTCAACATCAACTGTCCCGGAGTTTTCTGAAATTAAACATAATTGATAGAGGTAGATACTAAAAAAAGACATATCAAACATTCCCATAGTCCAGGAGATTGGCACTGAGGTGGCCTTGCTAGCAATTGTTTGTATAGTACGTTTTTATTTGAAACAAACGTCTTCAGCCTCATGCCTTCTCTTTTGACAGCTGAAAGAAATTCTAATGCTGTTAGTAATATGTTGATGCTAGCATACTGTCTACCACGGGTATTGACAAGCTTACTTTATCCTGTTCTAATCATGTTGGTAAATGGCTTACTGTATAATAGCACGCTGGCCAATACACCTTCCCCATATAGCATATCTTCCTTTAACAGTCTCTGACATGACAGGGTTCACAGTACATGTATGTGTGCATGTGTCTATGTCACTGTGTGCTTACGTAAAACAAATTTGCGCGTGTCTCTTTTCGGGGGAAACACCCGTGCAAGTACTTCCCCGAAGAATAATGGAATGTTTTAGGTTGAACAGTTAACATGCAGGTGCTGAATTAGTCATGGGCGATATTGAGATCCTGGCCTGCTATGTTAGGAATATTCTGCGGGCCAATTCTTGAAACACACCCAGACTTGTATTTATTTTCTATTTGTTTAGGAGATGAACTTGAGCAATATATGCCTATACCGGCCAGCAATGGTATCAGCAAAAACAGGTGAGAAACATGATCTATTACCTTGATGTGCTTACAGCCGATAGGCTTTACTTTCAAGATATATATTATTTTTTGCCAAATTCCATACATTAAAGGTGCTTTAGTGTCCCAATATATTGAATTGGTAAATTTTGTATGTTTTACACCTCTTTCATCAATATTGTCATTTTGCCGACTCGCTAAATGGCTGTAAGGCAAAACATCGAAGTTGTTTTACATTTTGCCGACCTTCTTACCCAAGTTGGATTTATTTTCACACTGAAGCCAAATGAAAACACAGGTTTTCAGAACACAATGTACTGCCAACTGAGTTACAGCAAGCATGCGTACAGAGAAAGCACTGATTATACTTAAAATGTATTCGTACATTCATTGTGCAAAGCTTAAAATAATATTGGCGAAACCGCATGGAAAATGTGGCGCAACCTTTTCAACTGGTCGAGTGTCATCATAGCCCATTCTTGAGCGATAATATCTAAAAAATCTCTCTCCTCGCTCTCTCCTCGCTCGTCTTCCCGGTCTCCTCTCTCTCTCCTCTCTCTCCTCTATCTCTCTCCTCTCTCTCCTCTATCTCTCTCTCTCCCTCTCTCTCCTCCCTCTCTCCTCTCTCTCTCTCTCTCTTTCTCTCTCTCCCACTCTCTCTCTCTCTTTCTCTCCTCTTCCCGGTCTTCTCGCTCTCTCCTCGCTCTCTCTTCGCTCCTCTTCCCGGTCTCCTCGCTCTCTCCTCGCTCTCTCCTCGCTCTCTCCTCGCTCTCTCCTCGCTCTCTCCTCGCTCTCTCCTCGCTCGTCTTCCCGGTCTCCTCGCGGTCTCCACCCCAGCTTCTCCAGGACATCAGCTCCGCCGTTCCTGCTGCGCTCCCGGCCGCGGGCCATGCGCCTCTCGGGCCGCGTCCTGACCATCTCCTTCCAGGGTGAGGCGCTGCTTGGCCAGCTGCAGGTGGTCGGAGGAAACAAGACGGGCGTGTTCGTCCAACAGGTCACCGAGGGGTCTGCCGCCCACGCCGTTGGCATCGCCCCTGGGGCACAGATCTTAGAGGTGAGGGGCAGAGAGGTGGTGCTATACTGTGTGTGTGTGTGTGTGTGTGTGTGTGTGTGTGTGTGTGTGTGTGTGTGTGTGTGTGTGTGTGTGTGTGTGTGTGTGTGTGTGTGTGTGTGTGTGTGTGTGTGTGTGTGTGTGTGTGTGTGTGTGTGTGTGTGTGTGTGTGTGTGTGTGTGTGTGTGTGTGTGTGTGTGTGTGTGTGTGTGTGTGTGCGCACGTGGGTCAGCATAGACAAGCCAAGTGAATTCCCTCCAATCGTTACAACACCATTCTCCTTGTCAGCAATCGAGTCCAGGTCATTTTGTGTCAGAACCGCCCCACGTGTCCTCGCAGTTTCTCCGAAGGCCCTGTGACTCCAATGGGCCTTTGTGCTACTGTGTTCCAGGTGAAGTATGAGCAGACCCATCAGGCTCTTAGGATGGTGCTGGAGGACTCCACCCTGGAGGAGGCCATGTGGGCTCTGGGACAGGTTCAGGGCTTCTGCCACCTGTCCCTACGGCCCAACCAAGATGGTGAGACTGCAGTGCCAATTCAGCATGTGACTTTGGCATCATAAGCGATTCATGTACAATGTGACATTACGCCGCGTTCCAAATTATTATGCAAATTATATTTTACACTGATTTTCCTAAATAGTCGATGCTAATTAGGTTAGGGCATAAGTCGAATTTTAACAAACCGCCCAATGAAAACGGTATTTTTTCTAAAATAAAAAACTCAATATGCACTGTTCCAAAATATCATGCACAACAGTGTTTCAAAACATTTCATATGTTGTAAAGAGCAGAACATTTTCATTTGTTGGTAATTTGTTGAATTTGCAGCATCAGGAGGTCATATTTACTGATAAAATTATAATTTTTTTGCCTCCATTGAACTTTTCTGCTTGAATTTAACTTAATATATAACATAACTTCACGCTGTATTGGATTGGGTCTTTAATCTTTTATAGAATGCGGCGACTGGCTCGAGTCTGCACTTTGTACACAGTACCTTGTGATTTACCTGATCGCAAAGAATGTTGTTTAACTAGTGTTCTCTCTCTGATTAGACTGTGTAACAAAACAATGTGCGGAATGTTCTCGTACTATCCGATTACGTTTGTTCATAGGTCTATCACTTTTTAAATATCCTTTTGGCATTTTCATGCTTTCTTAGACAGGTTAGTGGGGAGAGTCTTTCTGCTAAATGTGCAATAGAGTGGATCCAAACCCAGGCTTCAGCAGAACATATACACTCTTTTTGGATAAAGGACTGAAAAAAACTGAAAAAGTAGTCCATTACATTAGCTGCCACACTAGAGTGCTGTATCTTGTCATCTCTCTAAAAGGCTAATTGCGTGCTGCAATATAATTGCTTGTGTGCCATTCTCGGTTACTTAGTCACATCCAGCTCCAGAACGTAATAATATTGAGTCACATCCTGAACAGATTGAATACTTTTGAGTTATGAGACGGTACATAAGGTTGCCCATGAATGATGGTACGTGTACGTGCCATGCAGTTAATGCAGATTGGAAGGCGGTAAATTCATGCTACGAATAGCCAATTCCAAGATGTCCTATTGGGTTGAGGTCAGGTGACTGCGTCGGCAACTCAAGTATACCGAGACATGATTGGTCGGGCCAGGCATTTTTTTGCACTTAAACTTTACACGTACATACTATATCAGTTATGTTACTTTGGTACTGTGACCCGAATGTATAATACAGAAATAAATATAACTCTCTCTGGCTCCTCCCACTCTCTCTCACTCAGCCTATGAGAAGCTTCTGCCCCAGCTGCAAAAGGGCGAGGCCACTTCAGCTGACTCTTTCTATGTGCGCGTCAACATGTCGCTACCAGGGAGCCCTCAGGGCAACCTGGCCATCTCCTGCAACGACATCCTCCACGTGACGAACACACTGCCGGCGGGCACCATCGGCACCTGGAAGGCCAGCCACGTCCACCCATGCCAACTACTGGATCTCAAGACTGGCACCGTGCCCAACTATTACAGGTATTGGAACAAGCACACGCCACCTGGGGCTTGGATTGTCTTTCAGGTGGTTTTCAGCCACCTGTTGTAAACACAACCAGATGTGATGCGACAATAACAATGATATTTCTATATATTATATATATATATGATACTATACAGTACTTTTGATTCTAACCACTGCTGTAGCATAGCATTGGACGAGATTAACCGGTAGCCTCCATACAATACGTGTAATAATATCATCTATCATCTCAGGGCTCAACGCCTGCTGATCAGAGCGATCGAGGACATGAGCTTTCAACCGATTACTCACAAAAAGGTAACGTCAACTCGCGTGAGGAATGTGATCGACGTTCTAGTGATCTACGGTGTCTTTAAGAAGTATTCAGGCCGTGTTCCACACCTTTTGCTGTGTTATAGTTAAGTTACTTAAACAACAGTGCTTAAAAAAACAATAGCACATTGTCATTAATTCACACACAACAGCCCACAATGACAAAGTAAATGGTTATTACAAAACAAATCTCATGTACACGATTGGCAGTGAACTCGGATTTGAGTGTTCTTGGTTGTGACTCTACCTGCCTTGCACCTTTGGATTTGGACAGTTTTTGGACAAGCATCATGTCCATTTACTTTGTTTGGCCCGACAGCCAGCTCTAGGAAGAGTCTTGGTAGTTTAAACCTGCTTCCCCTCCATGCTGGAGTCCACCGTGCTCTTGTTCTTACCTTATAAAGACATGATGTGCTTTTCTAAATATATTTCTTTTAGAGGTCCAAACACTTTCAAATCATGTCCAAACACTTCTAAATCCTTTGCAAACACTTCTAAATCATGTCATGGCTAAGGTTCTAAACACTTAAAGTTTACCAAAGAGTTACTTTTTCGTATGTTGACTTATTGCGAAATAAGGCTAGATTAACATTATTGTTATGATTTTGAGTTACTGTTCTTCTCCCCAGATATTATTTGGGGTTTTTGTTCTTCTCCCCAACAAACGGCAGCTGCCCTGTCTTGCCCTAATTGCGGAGCTTATTTAAGTTGTGTTTGTGGAGTCCACTTTGTGGGTCATTGTTTTCCCAAGTTTGCGCGTGTTGCCGGTCTTTGTTGTCTGGTTTGGTGTAATGAAATGGTTCAAAGTAATGGAAACAAATGCCTTTTAAAAGCTCTGCCCCTGAGTCCTCCTTCGACAAACACCAGCACTGTGACACTGGAGAAAGAAAAAAACATTTACCTGAATACTTTCTAAAGACACTCTTCTAATATGTCTACATTCATAATGGAACAATTTTGCAGCGTAAAAATGCCATGGGGATTTCCCATCGTAACCTCAGTCAACAGCCCAGGGGACTGTGAGAATTCATGCCGTGCTTGTGGCCTGGGAATGAACATCGACCAATCGGGTTCTGCTTTGTGTGTCCTCAGGAGGACCGGTGTCCCGCTCAGGAGAGGCAGAAGACGGTGAGGATCGTCAGCACGGGGAGACAGGGCAGGAACCCTCTGTGGGTTTGTGTGGAGGACAGCCAAGAGAAGAGCTCTGGCTTAGGTATAACGACTGTAGTTTAAAGCAGCAGAGGAAGTCATTGTTGTTCTTCGCATGCAACCGCTTAAAAACAACTCTGTGGAAGCAGAAGTACACACCACACCAACTTGTGCGTTGTTTTCACGTAATGGAGTCAAACCCGGCAACAGACTGTAAACTTGGAGCCTATTGATATTCTGTGTCAAACCAAGTTAGCCAAATTGTGTGTAGAATGTCTATGCCAAGTAGGACTAGCTCTAGCCCTACTAAATAACCAATTAAGTAATTGATTTGATGTTGGTTTAACAATGTAGCCAAAGTGTTGACCTTAAACTTGATGTGACCTTATAGGAGATGCCTCTGCGCCCCGGGGCTGTGTGACCCTGATGCCCTACACCCTGGTCACGCCCCACTACCCGCCCACCTGCCGTCCCATTTTACTGCTACCCACAATCCTCGGCCGCGTCCTGGATAACAAGCTGGCCGAATGGCAGGGCTTTCAGTTATGCGAGCCAGGTTAGACAGGACTCCCTTTTGTTCTTTTCTTTCGCTTTCGGCCTTTCGTTATCTCTCTCTTCCTCGTGGAATAACTCGTTTAGCTATTATTAGAACTGCAGCCGAAGTGGATAAAGATTGAAAAGAAATGTGGATGTAATGCACCTGATAACACAGTCGCTCGCTCCTTTATTCAGAGGTGTTGACTTCCAGTGAACACGCGGCCAGGCTGCAGAGGTCGGAGGTTCTGGAGGAGTGTGAGGACGGTGGCCAGCGCTGTTTCACCGTCCAGGGCGTTGACAGGATCATGAAACAGGTGGGTCGCTCACGTCAGCGCCACACCGGCGCCAATTTTAGAATTACGATTATTTTTTGGTAAATGATAAAATAGGTGTTTATTCACCAAGTACATTTACTCATATTTGACATGCTGTAATTGTGCTGCCATAGAGGTACAGAATAGAAAAAAAACTAAATGTAAAAGTCTACATACATTTATTTACAATAGACAAAATAGTGAGCATAGAGAATTAAGGAATACGAGAAAAGTGTATATTTTGATAATAATGTACACTCGTTTACTGATACAGTATCATCTATATTGTATCAACGGTCATCTGTTTAGATACAGGTTGCTGGACGGTAGTAATGCTCATGTTTGGTGTGTATTTATATGGGCCACACCACAGCCTGTGGGAAATAAACTGTACCCATAATTTACTCCTACTGCCAGGCCAAAATATCCAATGTTGTCGCCTGAGCCAGATCTAGTCTTTCGGAGGCACTGAGCATATTCAATTTTTGAGCGCCCTCTAGCAGTCAGGGGTCCTTAAGAGGCAGTTCTACACATTGAGGCAGACTGTACTGACTGTACACATACTCCTGTCTTTCAGGGCACCCACTGTGTGCTGCCTCTGGGTCTGGACTGCATACGGCGTCTCCACCGGGCCGAGATCTTCCCAATCGTCATATTCATCGCCCAGTCCAAGATCAGCGCTCGGAAACTCAGGTAGGCGGCGGTGTAGGCCGCCAGGGTAGGCCGCCCCGTTCCACGCCGCCTATAATGTCTATTTGGCACTCATCCGCCCCGTCGTCTCTCCGTCCTCGCCAGGTCCAAGGTCCACCGTCTGGGCTGCTCCGAGGAGCAACTGCTGAAGTGTTCCCGCAGCGAGGAGCCCCTGCTGGACAAGCTGCCCTGCCTCTATCGCAGCGTAAGCCCCGCCTCCTGGTGTGACAGCACTGCCCTGCTCACCACGCTACGCTCCATCATCTGGGAGGAGCAGAAGAAAATTGTTTGGGTGGAGCCTGATTTGTGGTAGCTACAGGGCCACCCGAGGCACCTGCGACGATGTTCGGTTGGCAAAGCATTGGAGGCCATTTTATTTCCTTCTATTGGACACAGTGGTAAATGTAACAAGCGGACAGGATAGGATGTTTTTTCTGCGTATGATAGCTAGCTACATACGTGATTCGTAATGCTATATGCAGTGGTTCGATGAGACGACCTTGCACTTTGGTCCAGGTCAATTAAGTTATTATTATTATTATTTTCTAATATCTTTGAATTTTTGTATTGCCTTTGGGAACAGTTTCTCAATTCATTGTGACCAAGGGTTAGGTCATTGCTTCCTAAACACTGTAGCTAAGTCAGGAAGTCTGGAAAAAAACTATTGTGAAGATGATATTTTCCTATACTGTGTATTGGATTATTATATTTAATGTGCTGTATTATATACAGGAATTTAATGTAAGCAATAATGCCAGGTCATGTACTGAAATGGAAGGTATACATTGTGATATGTGTGGGAATTTGTTTCTCTACAATGATATACTTATTGTTGCCTACTCTAAAGTGTACAAGTCAAAGCAGGGTTGACGATAAATGAAAACCCTTCAAGGTGTAATAATAACAAGGATTCCAGATGTTTGTTAAGTTTAACCAAGTACCTCGGTGAATGATTCATGATGAATTGTGTTCACGTTACAAAATGTTATTGAAATGTATTTGATTTGTGTGACCGACAAAATATAGTGTAATGTTTATGTGGAAAATGAAAATAGTTATTTCTGTTGTTTCTTTTAAAATATAAGACATGGAATTACATTGTTTCTTATACACGCTATGGGTCAATGATCACGAACATCTGTGTTTTCCAGTCCAAGTTAAAATCATCAATAATAACTGATGATATGGAAGTGGTTAAATTAATCTGTGAACTGGTTGAGCACGTCAGTGTGAGAATGATCTCATAAGGTTTCTATGATTCATAAAGATCAGTTGTACAATTATTTGCTTAGGAGAGTTTTTTTTTTTACTTCTACAGTTGCATATTATAACAATTGCCTCTTGAGTTGTAATAACCTCTGCCTCGAAGATCTTGAATCTGAGTCAATGTTCATCCTTCACTTCTGAACAATAAATAAGTTTGTCTCTTTAAATTGTGCTTAAAACTAAATTTTTTGGCGGTCTTCGCGCACAAGAACGAATATTCTCTTGCTCTTCCCATGAGAGCTTTTTAAATGCGCCCTCATTTCCTCATAGGCTTTGGCATTTTATCTTCAAATTGTATGCCAATGTCTCCAATTATTGAATTCACCTTGTGTCACTTAGCTGACATGGTGTGCAGATCACAGCTACATCAAGTAATAATTACTTAATCGATTGCAGTAGTGAGTACTGACCTTGCGGTACTGAGTTCTGACCTTGCAGTAGTGAGTAATCTCCTTGCAGTAGTGAGTAAAGATTTGCAGAATATGAGTTTTCGGGCCGCCTACTTGCAGATTTTACAACAATTTATTGTCCATTAAAGATATCCTGGACCTCACTTTTCTATTTATTTGATTCCACAAACTGTTCTATTTCTACTTTCTGCACATTTAGAGGTCTTCAAAATATGTTACTCCTCATCTAGCTGTAAACATTCTAAAAGCTAGCAAAAATGAATCCGTGCCGAGATCTGTCGCTATTTCCAAATCAATTGACATCATTCACATGAATCAGAACCCCTTCACATAAAGCCGTGCATAATGGAATGGACACAACAATGTTTGGCAGAATAAACAGTTTTCATTTACAGACTTGCTTAAATATGTTGGTATATTACAGCTCATTTGAATAATGCTTCATTCCTCCAGATAAGTGATGACATTTAAAGTGATTGCATCATGTTTACTTGCATGCCTTCGGTTTGTTATAAAATAAAACAAAAAAGCTGTGAAAAAAATGTGTTATTGCTCGTACTACAAAGATATAATGGCCTGGACACATTTGTTGGTAGCCCTTAGAAAATATAATAAATAATTAGATCATAGTGATTTTCAAAACAAACTGTATTTGTATTAATATCACCGATCTCCAATCTTGTAACTGTCAGTTTCTTTAAGTGGAAGAACGTAGTCTCTGTGCTCATCTTTATCATTGTGTGCATCACACTAACATGAAACAGAGAAAGTTGTGTGAGGAGTTCGAAAAGACATAAATGGTATAGGTAAAGGCTACAAGACCACCTCCAAGTAGCTTGATATTCCTGTGACTACAGTTGAAAATATTATTAAGAATGTCAAGGTTCATGGAGCTGTAGCCAACCTTCCTGGGCGTGGCCGCAAGAGGAATACCAACACCAGATTGAACAGAAGGATTGTGCGAATGGTATGAAAATAATGGCTAACTGCCAAGAACTCCAAGGTGAAGGTACATCCATTTCTGATTGGAAGACGACCCAGAAGGACCCAAGTTTAAAAGAAAAAAATTAGTGCTTAAGTGCGTATTGCCAAGCCACAATCCTGTTGGGGGGAAATGCCGTTTGGACAGATGAGTCAAACCCATTTGAAAATGTCTGAACTACCTTTTAGAGGAGCTCGTTTTCCGTCACCTTCTCAGGCGAGATTCCTATACGTCTGTTTCGTTGCGCCAATGGTGTGGAGAAGGAAAAAGTACGAGGCTGTAAATTTCATAGTTTGTGTAAAATTGCTATTTGCTCAGTGTAGCAATTTCCTACATGTACCCTTTAGCAAGTTAAAAACAATCACATTGGAAATCCAGCTGTTCATCTTTACAAACCATGATGAAAAGGGAGCTTTCATGACAAGTCTTTAAGACGAAAAGTATTTACAGAAGCTACCGAAAAGCCAACGGAACAGCAAAGATTTGTCCAAATGTGTTTCGGTCGCATGCAAAACTAAATGGACAATCACACAGTCCGAGTGACTGGAAGATGTTTTTTCTGGGTTCTACTATTACTGATAAACATTGAGCGCAAATAATATACAATCTTGTCGGGCTGTTGAGACGTTGACATGTAGGCTGCGGCTGCCGCATCACAACTTCCCAGCGGTATTGCCAACGGAAGGGTTTTTCAACTCCCAATCACGGAGAGCCATCTTGTGTTTAATAAGAAAGTGATTCAGCGCTAAGGCACTAGGTAAGTATTATTGACAAAATGGTAAAAGCAAAAAACATATCGACTTGCCGTATTCTAGAAAAAAAACAGCACCAGTTTGCAAAGCTGGTGGAGGTTAATGTTTTTGGCTACAGGGCTGATGCTGTGTGGCTGAAAACCAGGAAACCTTCTTTGTTTTTACTTTGACTGTACAGACATGTTAGTTTTCACCCGGCTCTGTCTCCAGGAACAAGGTCGTAGTATCGTCAGATTAGGGGTTTCTCATCTGCATCACTTCCTTGATTGATTTCCAACTTTCTTCTCCGTGTTTCAAATAATTCAGCGCCCTGAAGTAACCACAGTTTGTGTTACTGACATACTTCTTATGTTGACATTCAGCAGCATGTGTTAAAGAACTCGAGGAATATCTGTCATGACTCCTAGTCCCAAGTAGGACATCTAGTGGGGTAGGAGGGGTGGAGCACTTTGTATTTTACCACTGGGTTTGTCTCACAGCTGATTGGTGTAATGTTTTAATGAGGCTGTCACAGCTGTGTGGGGTTTGGGTGATTATGTTTATTATGTCAATGGGTCTTGGAGCACGGAGTGGGTTATTGTGTATGTGTTAATGACGCACGTCACACTATTATATATTTAGGTGAGTGTTGTTTAATGGGATTACTGTTCTTTAAATGTACCTTATTAGCCGCTGTTTAGCGCACGTTCATTTAAACCAGTATAGTTGTTTTTCGCCGTTCTCCATTTGTTTTATTTTTGTGATCTAAATAAACCTGTGTGGAAACGGATTTATACGCTCTACCTGGCTTCTGCACTACACCTCCAGTAATCGTGACAATATCTCGCTTTATGAAGTTTATATTGTGAGGACTAGGGCCGCTGCCTTTGCTTCTCAAGCGCTGCCTTTGCTTCTCAAGCGCTGCCTTTGCTTCTCAAGCGCTGCCTTTGCCTCCCAAGCGCTGCCTTTGCTTCTCAAGCGCTGCCTTTGCTTCTCAAGCGCTGCCTTTGCCTCTCAAGCGCTGCCTTTGCCTCCCAAGCGCTGCCTTTGCTTCTCAAGCGCTGCCTTTGCTTCTCAAGCGCTGCCTTTGCCTCTCAAGCGCTGCCTTTGCCTCTCAAGCGCTGCCTTTGCTTCTCAAGCGCTGCCTTTGCTTCTCAAGCGCTGCCTTTGCCTCTCAAGCGCTGCTTTTGCCTCTCAAGCGCTGCCTTTGCCTCTCAAGCGCTGCCTTTGCCTCTCAAGCGCTGCCTTTGCCTCTCAAGCGCTGCCTTTGCTTCTCAAGCGCTGCCTTTGCTTCTCAAGCGCTGCCTTTGCTTCTCAAGCGCTGCCTTTGCTTCTCAAGCGCTGCCTTTGCTTCTCAAGCGCTGCCTTTGCCTCTCAAGCGCTGCCTTTGCTTCTCAAGCGCTGCCTTTGCTTCTCAAGCGCTGCCTTTGCTTCTCAAGCGCTGCCTTTGCTTCTCAAGCGCTGCCTTTGCTTCTCAAGCGCTGCCTTTGCTTCTCAAGCGCTGCCTTTGCTTCTCAAGCGCTGTCGCAGCAATAGTTTGTATCCAGCCTGCAGCTGTTTCAAGGAGAATAACTGCCCTCTGTCTTTTCCTACTTTCCTAACTTCATAACACAACGAACATTATGCTGGAATAGCATACTGAGGAATATGTGAAATAAATCCATGTGGAAGGCAAAGCAAATGTGTGGCAAATGTTTTCTGGATGAGACCAAACTGTTGTTGGTGAAAATGCGAAGCACTATGAATGATGTAGAGGCAACAGTAATGATGTACACGAGGACACCTCCATGATAACGTATGTCAGTGGCCACGTTATGTTGCAGCAATGCATTTAATCTGCAGGGACTGGCAAACTAGTCAGGGGTGAGAGTAAGACGAATGGAGTCGTGTACAAGAAAAACACATTAGAGAAACCCATGAAGGGAAGTCTGCGAGAGACCTTGGACTGGGGCAGACTTTCAAAGAGACAATTATCCTAAGAAGGCAGCCATGGCTAACCCTAGTTTTATTGGGGAAAAAAGAAACTCTGTGATTTAGACTGGCACTGTTAAAACTTACACCTCTTACACCTACACAGAAATTTTGCAAAGAATGGGCAGGCATTGGAGAGACCAGATGTGCAAACCTGGTTGAGATTTGACCAAAGACTTGTAATTGTAATTGTTTTCCTGAAGGTGGTTTTACAATATATTGACATACCGTGTGTAGGTATATATTTATTCAACCAATAGATATATAGATATTTTTCATCTCAAATCACCTATTGTGGAACATTGATGTAGTCCATTTAACACTACAATAATTTTCAAATTTTTATGTACTTTTTCCAACATCTGTCTTTGTTACTTTCTCTGCTCTTTCCTTGCTCTCACAAAAATAGCAGGTGTTGGAAACCTTCTCTGTCAGCTTTCTCTTTGAGATTTATGAGCATGCGTTCGAGTAACGGAGCAATGAAAACCACATAAAATATAAAGAAATCACATAGAAATCAGTAAAAAGGTAATATTCATATTTGTTTTTCAAACATGCTTCTTAAATAATGCCTGATATGTCTAAATAAACCATTCTGTTGTTAGGGTACACCTATATCACTCTGTTGCTGGGGTACACCTATATCATTCTGTTGCTGGGGTACACCTAAATCATTCTGTTGCTGGGGTACACCTACATCATTCTGTAGCTTGGGTACAGCTATATCATTCTGTTGCTGGGGTACACCTATATCATTCTGTTGCTGGGGTACACCTATATCATTCTGTTGCTGGGGTACACCTATATCATTCTGTTGCTGGGGTACAGCTATATCATTCTGTTGCTGGGGTACAGCTATATCATTCTGTTGCTGGGGTACAGCTATATCATTCTGTTGCTGGGGTACAGCTATATCATTCTGTTGCAGGGGTACACCTATAACAATCTGTTGCTGGGGTACACCTATATCATTCTGTTGCTGGGGTACAGCTATATCACTCTGTTGCTGGGGTACACCTATAACAATCTGTTGCTGGGGTACACCTATATCATTCTGTTGCTAGGGTACACCTATATCATTCTGTTGCTGGGGTACACCTATAACAATCTGTTGCTGGGGTACACCTATATCATTCTGTTGCCGGGGTACACCTATAACATTCTGTTGCTGGGGTACACCTATATCATTCTGTTGCTGGGGTACACCTATATCATTCTGTTGCTGGGGTACAGCTATATCATTCTGTTGCTGGGGTACAGCTATAACATTCTGTATCTGGAGTACACCTATATCATTCTGTTGCTGGGGTACACCTATATCATTCTGTTGCTGGGGTATACCTATATCATTCTGTTGCTGGGAGCAAAGTTATCAGCAGTTATCAGGCAATAATTGCTTCATTTGTGGAATTTAAATTCGATTTTATAGTCAGTTTTTTTTATTGAGCGCATCCTCACATTGAGGCCAAATGTGTTCACAGATACATTACACTCTTCTATCGGACACAGAAAACAAGTATATGCTTATTATTGCTTTATTATTTGGACATTTTTGTAAAATTCCTCAGAAAAAAATTATGGGATCCGTTTGGATTAGTCACAAACTTCGTAAGTCAGCATGCTCCAGGTATAACTTAATGCTCCAATGTAACCAGCAGAGGGTGCAGGTTTCAAAGCCTGGGCCAGCAACTATTGTATGGTTTTTAATTGACCAATTTGTCACATATAGCATGAGCATATGTTTTGAATCCAATGAATAAGTAAAGCTGCAGTTAAGCTTTAAATTTAAGTTTATTTAACTGGCCGCACATGTGGTTTCTGAAAAGTTGCAACAGAGCCATATTTAGTTTCAGAATGTTCTGGAACATCGCAGATCGACACGTCATAAACAGAGCAGAAGTGTTTTCTGATTCTCCATGCAGGACAAATGTTTGTTATACAGTGCACTTTTCGATCACAAAAAGTTGCTAATTGGTTGAATGGACCAGTTAATTACAAGTTAGCAGGTTGAAAATGGCTGTTTCTTAGTTTCAAATAAAACGTTCATACTAGCAAGTACTTTAAATTTTGCAACAGTGAATACCACTGTCTTTAGAGTTAGGGTATTTGTAATGTATATTATTTCAGCCAAATATTTGATTTGCCAAAATTTCTTTACAGAAAAACTGAAAGATAAATCACATTTTCGTTTTTACAGACCTTCATGGCATATCCCACCACTCACATTGTCTTAAAAAGCATAAAAACCTGAGTTGATCAGTTCAATATGAATTGTTACTGCTCATGCAAAACAACCAATACATTTAAAGAAATGTCGCACATACCAGAACTCATAATACAGCATATACAGACCTATTCCATTATGTTACACTGTTGGACATTTGCAATAACATCGTGGTGCTAACTTTGAGGAAGTACGATGTTATTGCAACTTTCAATTTTAGGGTTAAATTTAAATCTGTGTGGTATTCGTCTGGATTTGAGTGCATTTCAGACTGGCCACACGGTGGAGGCAAACAGAAATTAATAACAGTTTGTGGGAGTGGTTGAATGATGAAGAAAGATGGTGGGAGTCTGAGGGAGCATTATGAGGGAGCGGAAAACAGGTTTTAGATTTTACCACAACGTGATACTGGCACGACTCTTCAATTCCACAAGCATGTGGCAAACGGGACAGGTTATTCAACGGTCTTCCATCTTCTTCTTCGAGCTAAAAGAAAATCACAAGGGCAAATCAATGTCCTCCTTTAGCTCTTGTGGTGATTATTGACTTTGTTGTTTTTTATTTGAAGACTTTCACTGAATCAATTTCCCCCTGGAAGACGGTTTTGGCGTTACCAGGGTCCAAAATCCCCTCCAGTTGCCGGGAAACCACTCCAGTGATTTGTGTGTGGTCAGAGTTCATTAAAGACAGTGACATGCCTGTACTGTTAACACAGCCAAGAGCCAGCTATGAAGGGTAAGGGAGACGGGGAGAAGGGGAGGACTTTGGCCACAGTTCACACACCCTTCCCCCATGTTACACACACACAAGCACACACACACACACACACACACACACACAGAGTCTCTCTCACAGACCAATGCACTATCCACGATATCCAATGCACACACTTGCTGTCTACCTCACTTACACACACATTTACTATGCTCTACCTACACACACACACACACACACACACACACACACACAGGGCGCAAACTGCCTTCCCTGCACCATACGGCTAGTTTAAAACGCTTTTATTTTTTCCTCTCCCCGCTGGCTTGTGATTTGGGCTGGGATTCAGAATGCTGGATTAAAGCAACGAGGAATGTGTTTGGCAGCACAAGCTATTGGGAAGGATCAGGATGTGATGTATAATTGATAGAGTTTGGATGTCGGAGTTGCAGACATGCCACTTGCAATTACTCAAGATTTATGTGTGTGTGTGTGTGTGTGTGTGTGCGCGCGTGTGCGTGTGTGTACGTGTTGCACAGGTTTGCTTGCGTCTATTTCTGTGCCTTAATAGTAATAGTCTCATTTAGCAGCACAGTCCCTCAAAGGAAGTCACCCACACATGCCAAACATTGCATATTTAAACATAGATGAAACACATGTCTCTAATTGACAGCATATATTTATAGTTATATATATATATATATATAGTCATACAATGTGTGAAGTGATGTGCTCTACACTCAATAGAGAGGGAAACACGTCGACTATTAGCCTGTTGCATTTCGTTTCATTCGATAATGTGCCGTGGCTTCTACTGATGTGCTGTACATGAAATCAAGGATTGGTCTTTTTCTCCTGCTTTCACACTCACTGTTTGTACAGCTAGACATTTCTCTATTTCATCTACACTGTTTGCCAGTCTGCTTCAGTCTGTGTTTGTGTGTCTCACACTCTTCCTCATCTCTTCGCTCTCACACTCACTGTTTTTACAGCTAGACATTTCTCTATTTCATCTACACTGTTTGCCAGTCTGCTTCAGTCTGTGTTTGTGTGTCTCACACTCTTCCTCATCTCTTCGCTCTCACACTCACTATTTGTACAGCTAGACAGTTCTCTATTTCATCTACACTGTTTGCCACTCTGCTTCAGTCTGTGTTTGTGTGTGTCTTTCTGTGTCTCTCGCTGTCTGATTTTGTGCCGACCCACTGTTGACCTGCCGTAGTGTGAAACACGTGACTGAACAGGGGCACTTTTACCCACGTGTGAATCTGCCCCAGACATCTGTCACAAACACACTCTTGTCTTCATTGCACTCTGCCTAACAACACCCCCCCCCACACACACACACACACACACACACACACACACACACACACACATAGTCAGCCAGCGCCCAGCTATGAGAGCATAAAGCTGGCCTTGCTGTGCATTTGTCTACATTAACATTTTATATACATTCATGTAGTATTGACTCCAAATTATACGCTGTCTCATATAGACTGTATTACAATATGTCTCCGTACATATTCTTTCCAGTTGGGGCATTTTTTGTTCTCTGCCTGTTGTTATGCCACAATCCCAACCTGTCAAGTGACAATTTACAATTAATCCTAGCATTTATATTGATCTTCCTGCCAGTTAGGATTTTAGTATGCTTGTGTCTGACTGCTTGAACTGAACAGAGGACCTGTCAATGTTTTGCCATGGAGTTTCAGTCCAACAGATCTTGGCCTGCCCATCTACAACCACTGAGAATCCTTCACAGAAGGGTAGAAGTTGCCGGCTTCTTTGAACCATTGTTTTCATGGATTATATTTCAAAGGAGGACTTCTGTTGATGACAGTTAAATATTCAATGCAATTGGCAAGTCGATTCTCTGTGTTTGTTTCATGACTGGACACAGCGGCGCTCGTGAGTTTGTCAGCGCTGTCTGCCTCATCTGTCAAGTTTATATCAAGCGTTGTTTCAAAATGACCCTGTATAGTTGCGATTTGGAAAACAGGTTTCAGGAGGCCAACTAGAAAAGCTAGTCTTTATTCGATTGTTTCAGTAGCAATCAGGCCCGCATTAATGCACGGGCTTACTGGGGCTGAAGCCCCAGGGCCTATGAAGACAAGGGGCCTATCATAAGCCAATAAAAAATCACATTGTTTTGTAATTTGTCGAATTTTCTGTCAATCCCTTGATATTCATGTTTTTGGCTGCTGATTGATCCAATTTACAAGTGACCCACGTGGGAAGCATGATATGACAGCCTATCAGAATGTAGAGAAACAGTTGCGTCATCTTCTCTAGTAGTCTATTCAAAGTTATGCTAGTCACAGAGGCTGATATCAAAATGTTGAGAAAGAAAAAGTTTGAGAGGTGCTTGTAAACGAAAAATATTGCGACAGAAAGAAAACAGTGAGAAGGAATTGTTAAAAAAGATTCCAAAGCTAACAGGGTTTTTTAAACCTGCAAATGAAGGTGAGTCGAGCTCATTAAGCGGAGCACCGATGAACAGTGGAGAGGACAAGCAAACAGGCGGGCAGTGTTAATTTCGACATAATTTTCGTAATTATTTTCGTCAATGAAATTTTTTCAGACGAAAACGAGACGATACGGTCCTGACCCGAAGCGTGGTGCAGCCCTGCACATAGACAGGCAGCGCGCGAGGACTGAATTGAACTCTCTTTCGCGTCTGAATGGACAAATACACACAACATTATGTCTAAATGTCCGTTTTGGAGAGTATTCACGTAAACACAGTCGGTTATGTCTTTACAGAACGTACAGTTGTGAGAATATCAGATGTGCATCAGTGCAATTGGATCTGCACACTCGGTCTTAAAGTGACAGTGCGTAATAAACCTAATGCCGTCTGTACACTAAATATTAATCAAACAATAAAATAAAAAGAGAAAAGCATTCACTGCTCTTTAATAGCTTTAATAAGGATACTTAAATTATACAAATAAATATGTATGCTTGAAAGAATATTTACATTGCTGTTGTGGATTTTTTTATGGAATACTGTCTCTGTTAGGCTATATCTCCCCGAGAGAAACTTATTTCTGCTTTTGTCGTGTATAGACATACGTGATCATTAGACTTTTTTTATTGTGGGCCTAAAAAACCAGGTTAATGCGGGCCTGGTAGCAATAAATAAACGCATTTGTTTTTTATTTCCGATGACATTTTCGCTTCAGAACTTAATACAAATATGAACAAAGGCTTGCCAGCTGCCAGCAGGGTAAAATATTTTTTATACCTTTTCGTATTTAATTTAAACGGGAGAACATTTAAAGGGGAAAGGAAAGTGTCGTGTTGAGCGGAACCAATGAGTACGACTTAAATGTCACCGGGTACTGGAACTTGCATAAAAAGCTATTTATATCATGTTGTGAGGGTTTTACAACCACGCAAACATTTTAAATAATAGAAACACATACAGAATAATGTAAAACATTAAACTTGACCACCTGAGCAACTATGAAATATAAAAAAAAACTTATTGTAATTAGGAATACACTAACACAACTTTTTCATGGTCAAGAACATTCCGGATACTGAACTTTAGAGTATCGATCTGACACTGCCCTTTTCGTTTTGTTTATGTTCTTTCACATGGCATAATTATAAGTCATACGATTTCCTATTCACAGGTTGTGGAATCGTCCATCGCTTTAAAGCTTAAACGATTCAAGTGTTCTAAGCTTTAATTAAAGTTATTAAGGTAACATTTTGTTACCGTTAGAACCAGAGTTGTGGGAGGCTTCACTTCTACGTTGTGAGTTTTTTCACTTTTCCATGGAGACACATTGAGACTGAGGTTCCCAGGGCACGCTGGCCAATGAGACGTCAACTCAGTATAATAATAATTAACAGGCACACTGACATAACAAGACATCATCTCAGTCAATTAAAACAAACACAATACTCACTATAAAACTCTAACATATATGTATATATATATTTTATTGACCCATGAACACCAAGGCTCCCAAACCAACCTCTGATTGTATACTAACCCATGGATCGTTTTTCCCTCTGTACCAGCTCAACCCTCTGGCCTAATGAAGCTTCGGCATTTGACATCACGCGTTCACTAGCTTTCCTCGCCCTTTTATTTGCGTAACCCTATTCTGGACTGTTGTTGTTTCGTCATCACACACACACCCGCTCTCCATTCAACCGTGATCACGTGCTCATCAACAGTATCTGACCCCAGACCAGCGGTTGGCAGTTGGTTTCCCAACTCTGCCTGTTTATAGTATGTTGTTGTCTAAGGGCGGCGTTCTGCGCGGTTCCTGTTACAACGGAGTGCGTTTCAGACTAGAGTACTATAAATGTTTATTCATCCAACTCCTGCAACTGGCTCGTTCAACTAGACACGCCACAGAGAGGGATGCTTACACAACGCTTTGATTAATACGATTAATACTGCTGAGAATCAGATTCAGAAAGTGTTTTATTTGCCAAGTGCGTTTTCACGAACACGGAATATCTGCAAGATTAACTTAACACAATAAAGAACAAGTACAAACAATATGAACCAAGGGAACAATAGAGACCATGTCTAGCTAAGAATATACAGTGTTAAAATATAATGTACTTTGAATGTCTGGTTAGAGTTCAGACGACCTTTAGAGATGACTTTGGGGTTACAGTAGCAATACGAACAAGGTGAACATGATAGACCATGCATAGCTAGATATGCAAAATGAATATGCAAAATCGAATGTGCAATATATCAATACAATATGTATTACATGAATGTGTAAGTTTGTGCAAATGTGCAATGATTAATTAGAGTTCAGATGTCCTTATTGAAGAATGTAACTGACGGAGGTGGTCAATCTGGCCCCTGTAGGTCGACTCTTCTCCACCAGAAATACCTCAACAAAAACAAGCCATTTGTGAACTATACCATTTACAATAACATGTCCCCAATACTCAGTAACATAATTAGCTTTAAATTGTCTTGTCACTCTGGCTGCATGAGGTTGGACATTGTCCTGCACCAGGAGGAACCCCGGTCCCACTGCACCCGCTTATGTTCTGACGATCGAGGATATCGTCCCAGTACCTAACTGCAGTAAGAATACCATTGGCTAGCACATGGAGATCTGTGTGACCCTCCAAGAACATGCCTCCCGAGACCATCACTGACCCACCGACAAACCGATCGGGCTGGACGATGCTCTAGGCAGCATAATGTTAACCACGACGCCAGACTCATCAGCGTCCGTCACACGTGTCCGGTGTGAATCGGCTCTCGTCTGCGAAGAGAACGGGCCTTCCAATTCTGTTGTCTTTTGGCGAATGCCAATCGAGCTGCACAGTGCTGGGCTGTGAACGCAGGTCGCACTAAAGTACTCTGAGCCCTCATGTCACCATCATGGAGTCTGTTTCTGATAGTTGGGTTCCTCCTCACACAGAGCAGCAGTTCCCCGGACGCCTTGTCCAGCGCTCCTCATCTCCTGTTATTGCCTTCAGTCTCTCAAACGTTCTTGCGATGGCGACGTATGAACTCCAGCACCTTGAATGAGTGGGACTTAGAATTCCTCTCCCCACAGTGAATCACCCTCTCCTGCAAACCTGTCGCTAAACACATGCGGTTGCTAACTAATCCCGTTTTTTCAGCCCGTGTTTTCGTAAACAATGCCATACCGTCGCCTAGCAGAGGCACGACCCAATATAAATCCCATGGGGCTGTTCACGTTCAGTCAGTTTTAGCGCTAACATGTGCTGTGATGACGGGCTCGTGATGAAGCGCGAGTCAGCCGGCGGAGTCAGAGGAAGAGAACGGATTGGTTCTTCGTCTCCTTCCCACAACTGAGACGCGCCAACGGGTTTTGGTCTCGTTTGGTTTTTCAAGCTGGAAAAGAAAGTGAGAAAATAACAGTTGGCGTGGGGGTTGGGCTTGGCATGATTGTGTAAACACTGGACATGACTTGCCAGGTTTCTGTCGCCACGGAGATGGACACTGACCTGCACAGTGGATTTATGATGACTGTTCTGATGACTGTTCTGATGGCTGTTCTGATGGCTGTTCTGATGACTGTTCTGATGACTGTTCTGATGGCTGTTCTGATGACTGTTCTGATGACTGTTCTGATGGCTGTTCTGATGACTGTTCTGATGGCTGTTCTGATGACTGTTCTGATGACTGTTCTGATGGCTGTTCTGATGACTGTTCTGATGACTGTTCTGATGGCTGTTCTGATGACTGTTCTGATGGCTGTTCTGATGGCTGTTCTGATGGCTGTTCTGATGACTGTTCTGATGACTGTTCTGATGACTGTTCTGATGACTGTTCTGATGACTGTTCTGCACATCACCAACAGCCTGGGAGTTAATTATAAAACCTCTGAACGACAACTTTCTCTGAAACCATCACTGGGCAGCTAGTGGCTTTGTGTCCTGATCCAGCTGTTAGTTATGCGCTAACGTAGATTATTTAAAGTCTGAATTGGGCCTTTATCACTCTGATGAAAAGTCCAAATGGACCTTGAATCAGTTCTGGACCTGAAGTGAAGTGTCCAGTACAAATTCCTGTGTACTTACAGATAAAATGACAAAAAAAAATCCAATTCATGAGAGGAGGATTTTAACAAATGCAGATGCTTCCGTTAAGCTTTACTGCACAATAAAATAGTGTAAGACGTCCCATCAAGCAATATATACAGAATGCTCTTAAGCAGGCCCAGTTGACCATGATATTGGATCAAACTGGCAAGAAGAAACAATCCAAGTGACCTGGCAGGTTCGACTAGCTAGTGTGTCAACGGGATGACTAATGTACAGAGACTAAAGTGGCATCTCTGTTTATCTTATCTTATGTTTATCCGGTCCACATTTAATGACTGCGAGGCTCGCGCATCACTGCGAAAGGTACGGAAAATAACAAGAGAGCAAGTATTTCCAGGGTTGACTAAGAATGTCTTGAATTAATGCAGGACGTGTTTGAACTGCGTAAGCGCAACAGGTCTGGGGAGAACGACACAAAGGTGGATATTATAGAACGGCTGCGGAGCATAAACCCCTCATTACGAAGACAAATGCACACGCGGAAAAACATCTGGTCTACAGAGATGTGTAAATAAGTGATGTGGTCAGATGAGTCATCCTTTACGATGGTCTCGACAAGTGGGTGAGCGCGGCGTGTGGCGAACACCAGGAGAACGTTACGGGTTTGAATGATTGACCGCTACAGCGAGGAGGCCTAGAGGCTCTGTTATACTGTGGCGCCCATTTTCCTGGCACGGTTCCGGTCCACATTTCTCCTCAGAGTGGCTTTGAACTGATTTGCTGTCACTCTCCCTTCTGAGGGACCAGATTTATCCTATGATCAACATTTCTTCAGCCCACCTTGGTTGTAATGAGTGGTTATTTCAGTTACTGTTGCCTTTCTTATCTTAAACCTTGTCTGGCCATTTCCCTCCGATCTCTGCCATCAACAAAGAATCTACGAGAAATGCCGCTCACTGGATATTTTCTTGCTTAAATGCTGCCATGTGATTGGCTGATTAGATATTTGCGTTAATGAGCAGTTCAAAATGTGCACCGAATCAAAAGGCCAGTGAGAGTATAAACAGCGAGCACCATTTTTTCGGTTCTGTTGTTTAGCACTTTGAGTTTTGAAAGGATACAATGACAATGAGGTTGACATGTTTTTGGTCCAGTGACCAATGTAAAACTTGACCCAAGATGTAGTGCGCTCTAATTACAAAACAAAATTCACTAGAGAGACGAATACCCACTACATTTACAGACATTCACTATAGGAAAGACATAATGGCTTCCACAATGTTAATCCGTAAATGCACAAAATGAAACAAAACCCCTAATAAGTTAAAGAAATGACTGCTTGAAGGTTTAGTGATATAATCCAAAGCAATAATTTATTTGAATTGACACAAAGGGATATGCAACAATAATTTCATACTATTAGTGAATACTGTACCAAAAAATTGGAAGTGGTCCGAGCCGTTTCCGTAATTTTGTGTGTTTTCGAACAAATTATTTCTTTGTGCTAAATGTAAGCGAAACATATAATGGCAGATTGTGCAGACATGATCTCGAGTATATGTTTAAGATTGAAGTACTTATGTGAATGGGTGCACGCTCTAGCAACGCTGGGGGTGGGCTTTTCTTCAAAAGTAGATGGCCATTGGTGGGAGAAGCCACATCAGAAAAAAACTGGCTAACTCTGGACGAAATACAGCCTCTACATGTCATACTTAAAAATGTTGCCAGAATAAATTGTAAAAATTGTGGGCGAATAATTTACTAGTCCTTACTGTCCGAGACCGAGTCAAGACCGAGTCCAAATGTAACCGAGACCGAGACCTTCAAAAAGTGTTCTCGAGTACTACAGCTCTGGTTGACAGTCTGCTTTAATTTCACGGTGTGTTCATACACATTTGATGAACCGTTTAGAAATTCCCCCGATTTTCGGGAATCAAAAAACCTCGGATAATTTAATATAATGCAGAATTGCAGAAAGTTATCAATATTTGGTATGTCCGTTGACAAATTGGATTATTTTATGAATAATGTATATTACTTATATAAGTAATATTTTCAGGCAAACAACTAGCTAGATAAATGCATGTCCTGTATCAACATAAATAATGACATTTCACACTTTCTGTTCCTGCAAAAAATGTACGCGATTAATTAATTGTGGCAACAGTTAACAATTGATAAAACACACTGTTAGATAATGCATTTGTGAATCATTATTGAAGTAAAGGTGATCATTAGTAATCGTTTATTTGTCTTAGTTCATCACTCGTTTATGTTAACCACTGTATTTGTTAATATAGTTATTTTACCGGAAAGTGTAAAAAATTCTTCAATTTTGCCAAATGTGTACTGTCACAGTTGTACACAAATACAATCATATTTATTTTACATTAATAACAAAGGTGAAATATTACGCTAAGCCAGTTTTACTTGTCAATAAACGTTGAAGAATTTCCAATAGTTTCCTTTTTTCACCAATTTGTTTTGTTGAACAGGCATACAGATACAATCATGTTGTCATAATGTTAGCACCGTGTAATTGAGTTAGTGTCCACAAAAGTGAGTATACCGCAGGAATGTAGATCAAATTTTACAAGATCGTTGTCTTCCAGGCCTTAGGAGAATTGTGGAGAATGAATGGATGTTTTTATAATCATCAAAAAATATGTTTTTGCGGTTACGCCTGTTTCATTTTCAGTTTGCTCTCAATTGGAGTTGTTTTCATCTGTGGGAGTTACATAAAGCCCTCATTTAGGGTTTTCAGTTTTGGTCATTCCATCCTTTAGGATTTGACGGCACGCGTGTGTGTAATGCGTGTGTAATGCGTGTGTAGTGCGTGTGTAGTGCGTGTGTAGTGCGTGTGTAGTGCGCGTGTAGTGCGCGCGTGTAGTGCGCGCGTGTAATGCGCGCGTGCAATGCGCGCGTGTAATGCGCGCGTGTAATGCACGCGTGTAATGCGTGTGTAATGCATGTGTAATGAGTGTGTAGTGCGCGCGTGTAATGCATGTGTAATGCGTGTGTAGTGCGCGTGTGTAATGCGTGTGTAGTGCGTGTGTGTAATGCGTGTGTAATGTGTAGTGTGTGTGTAGTGCGTGTGTGTAATGCGTGTGTAGTGCGTGTGTGTAGTTCGTGTGTGTAATGCGTGTGTAGTGCGTGTGTGTAATGCGTGTGTAGTGCGTGTGTAGTGCGTGTGTGTAGTGCGTGTGTGTAGTGCGTGTGTAGTGCGTCTGTAGTGCATGTGTAGTGCGTGTGTAGTGCGTGTGGGTGTAGTGCGTGCGCGTGTAGTGCGTGCGCGTGTGTAGTGCGCGTGTGTAGTGCGCGTGTGTAGTGCGTGTGTGTGTGTAGTGCGTGTGTGTAGTGCGTGTGTGTAGTGCGTGTTGACTTGCGGGGAAGCCTTCAGTCCTCAGTTGATCCGCGCTCTATCTGACACAGTGCGATTCTAAAGATCTGCCCGCAGCCAAACTGACCATCCCTTCCACACACACACACACACACACACACACACACACACACACACACACACCCTCCACACACACACACACACACCCACACCCCCCCACACACACACACACCCACACACACACACACATACCCTACACACACACACACACACACACACACGCACACACACACACTCCTCAGGTTACCACCGCAGTCTGCCCCTCCTCCTCCGATCCCCCAGCTCCCATCCCTCCAGGATGCGGAGAAAGACAAACAGGCCTGAATTGGATGTCAGGGGGAATTAGAAAGCAGACAATTTGATTTCTCCGTCTGCATTGCTTCCAGTGAGAGAGCGAGAGAGAGAGGGTCAGGCAGGTAGAGTAAGGCTGACTGAGTGGAGGCAAGACAGAAGCTGACAGAGAGCGAAGTATAACAGAGAAACAGAGAGGGAGAGGTGGAGCGTTGAGCCCATCCGGATATTTAATGGGCCTCCCACTCAGTGTCCAAATGGAGAGATTGGCGCGCATTAGCGGAAGCCTTAATAGCTGCTGCAGTGGACGTACTGGGAAGTGATACAGGTCCATCTTACCCACCCAAAGTAACTAAATTTCCCCCACTCACACCCGTTATAAAACTCCTCGTGAAGAACGCCAGGACTGTTGAATCAGTCGTCCTCCAATACCATGTTGCCGCGGCGTTTAAGCTCTCGGGAAACGTGAACACGCGTTGACTGTGCAGTGTCCGGATTTAGTCTGGAGCCCTGGTGAATGTGTTCCAGTATTGGATTGAATATGAAATAGTTGATCATTTCGGATGCCAGTATTCTGACCCTATAACTGAAGGTGAGACTTCGGCGTGTGATTGGCCGATTTGTGGTAATGAGGTTGGCGTTAGGAGTTCCTAGTTGGCTGTGAGGTAATAGTTGGCGGATGGAGCCAATGAGAAGAGCAAAAGTATATTACAGTATGAAATATTAGCATTTGATTAGCCACGTCCACCAAATCCCTCCCACACACACTCACACACACACACACACACACACACACACACACACACACACACACACACACACAAGCGGTGTTTACTCTACAGTACTTGTGAGCGTTGGTATGGGACTAAATGTATTCCTATAAAAATACAGTTAACCCAAGTTTAGACCCAATTTACACCACAATCCTAAACGTATAGCCCAGAACCCTATATTTTTTTTAACCTTAACCACAAAGCGACATTTTTCATTAAATGTAACTCCTAAATCTAACCCGCATCAAAGGTCAACTAACACCTCGGACCCCTCTCATAATCTCTACTTGCCTTAATAATTATTTATTTATCGTTTCATTTAACGACTTTACCTTATCCTTTTATAACTTGAACAACTAAGCTCTACCCTATACGACTTATTACATCGCAGGTGAGCAGAGAAATGATGAACGTTATTGTTTATCATAGGCTTTTGAGAACTGATGAATGTTATTTTACCAGTCAAAATCAAAAAAGTAGTCACATGACTAGTGAGCAGCCTGGCGTTTATTGGAGCTGTGGGTCAAACGGCTTGTCACGTAATAATGAAATCCTTATTCAAATATCTTTATGTATGTGGTAAGCCAGGACCGCCTGTCACAAGCCCTTGTTCCTAGACCCATCCATCACTATTGGAAAGGCCAGAGAATACGTGAAATGATGTGCGGTTAAACTATCAGGGCAATAATTACGAAGTTTAAAGCAACTGGAGATTCATAGTATCGCCTTGGAAGAGAGAATGTGTCTAATTTGCCCCCACAAACTGTGAGGAAAATGCTTAGAATGGAAAAAGACTCTCCATGGATCACAGCTGGTATATTGCAGATGTTAGTTTGTGTCGTGGAGTCAGAACGTTTCCTAAGCTCTGGTCTGACAGCGCTTACATAACTGCATGTTGTCTGGGGGGATTGCCAGTAAAAAGTCTCATCTGTCATCGTACGACAAACTCATGTGTTGCCGAAACGTTAAATGGGCGGTGAGTTTGGCGCAGACAGAAAGATTAGTTCCTCGTTTATTGTGGTGGGGCTGTTTTTCGTCCAAAAGCAGAACTTGTATAACTTGTTGGGACACCTGGTATCTCGACTCCATCGAGACCAAGCTGATATTAAATAAAAACCCGACTGAATCTGCCAGGAGGCTTAAACTGGGCCGTGGTCAGATCTTCCGGCAGAACAATGATTCAGTCGGGGCGCATCTTAACATCAACACAAATATAGTTGACTGACCGCAGAATCAATGTTTTGCTATGGTCATCCCAGTGCCACCTAAACCCCATTAAACCCCTTAGAAGTCCAGTGGACCTCGGAATTTGACATATCTGGAGAGATCCCTATTGGGGGAATGGTCACAGATTCACTGCCATGTGTTCTCCAACATTGTATGCATTTCTTAGAGCTGTCATTCTGGCATAGGGAGTCCTTTACGAAGCATAACATGAAGTTGCGCCAGTAATTGTGAGAAACGTATCTTTGAACTAAATGTATATTATTCGAATTTTATTATTTTATTATAAAGATATTAAACAATAAATAGAAATGTTCACTGTGAATCGTCATGGCGGGCATCGCACCGATAATGTTCTCCCTCCAGACCAAAGTTTCTCGAGTTCTTTCAGCTTGTCAATCGCAGAGAGAAGAGACGGGTGACTCGCCGTTCCACACTAATAATTCGCCGTAGCTGCCGGTTGCCAGATCGTAGCGGTGCATATCCCCCCCACATCGGTTGCTAAGCCCGGCGGCCGCAGGGTCTCCTGCAGGGGGTGCTATCCAAAACTCACACCCCCTGGGTTGCCAAATCCTTGAAAGTCAGCATCCGAAGGTTGTTAAATCCCAGCACTGAGGTCCCTCGGCACTGGTCCGTGGACCCCGCGGCTATATGGGTCTGAGTGCAGGGGGTGCACCCCCACCACCACCACCCCCTCAAAGCCACGAGTTGCCAGATCTGCTCCCTTTGAGCCCACACAAGGCGGAGGGGAGGGAGCGCTGGCTGTGGTCTGGTGTCATGCTGGGCCTGGTTATTATCTCCAGATGACATCAGCAGGAACAGCAGATGCCTTTCTGGCCACAGGGGCTGTGTGAGAGGAGAGAAAACCAGGGAAGAGGAGTGAGGGGAATGGAAAGAGGGGGAATGACTAGAAGGAAGGAGAGAGGGAGAGAGAGAGAGAGAGAGAGTAGACAAAGGGACAAAGAAAATGTACGAGGGTGAGAAAGGAGGAGAGAGAGAAAGAGAAGCAGGGAAATCGAGAGCGGAATAGAGAGCGAGTGAGAGAGGGCGATTGAGGCCTTTTCACGGCTGGATTGGGCTATTTATTACCTCAACTTATTTGGCAATCCACCGCTCAGCAGGGAAAATACTGCCTGGGTCATCCTAAAATGGCCAACCCATGTTAAGGGGACCAGGATGTATGCATAGGCCCAATGTATATCCTATATTTACTTCACCATGAAGTAACTACGGTTGAAACATATAGTACTCATGTATTTATTGGAATTTAAGCAAATCGGTAACAGTATCAGCGGTAAAATAACATCAATTGTCAAAAGCATATGGAAAAAATAATTATATCGATGCTAGATGTATAGTAATAATTAAAATCAAATCAGAATTGCCTTCTTTTTGCTTTCACACACGCCGAATTGCAGGTGCTGCTTGAAGTAGAAAGCATTTAGGGACAGTGTATACACACATATATATGTATATATATATAATGATGGACTGTGGTTTATTGTGCACACATGGTGTGAAGGAGGACGAATGTTATCAATACCATGAATAGTCATGTCACAAAAATCAATATGACAATGTAACGGCCAACAACTGCGTGGATGTTTGGGCCTGATGTTATATTAACACGAGTTTCCTCCCGAGTTTCGGGATGTAGAATTTCTGATTAAGGAGCGTTGCTGGTCCGGGCTGGTTTTTGGGAGACTACTTTTACACATTTCATTACAGAGTAGATTTAAAAGGGAGTAAAGTTTCACTAGTCTACGTTCTATAATCCCTCATGTTACATTGTAATTTAGTTTACGTGTTTTGTCTACAAAGTACGTAACTACTTGGTGATGGTAAGACTAGATGAAATCAATTGCAAGTATCTGTAAGGCACATCGACTGGTGAACTGAAGGCACATATTCAACCACAGAAAGCGGGGGAGGGGAGGGGGGGGTCCCAATGCTTTGCAAAGATGTGCATTGATTGGTAGCTTAATTCTTATTGAAACAAACACAATATTTCCCTTTGGGTTGTCAGTTATGGTTTGGAATGTGCATCACTACCACAAGCCTCTACGGTGGTTGTACAAACACGACCACAATTATGATTTAGACAGAATTTTGTTTTAAGCTGCACAATAATCGACATTGTTGAAGCTACGAACAATGTCTTCTATAAGGCCTTCGTTGATTGACACATTTATCTCACCATGCTGGTAACGACACCAAACTGAGGCGTCATATACAATAAAACTGCTGAGTTTCTCTTGCACATTGGTGAAAAGAATTGAAAACTACTAATGAATCAATTACCATATTGGGTTCTTTAATTCCCTCAAAGTGTTATGTACTATGGATGGGATTTCACAACAGTGCATTATGTCTAGAGAGAATGGCTAGGTTAATATGAAATTCACAAACAACTGAAGTGGACATTGTGTGGGCGGGGTTTGCTACATAACTCTCCGATACTTGACGTATTACCTAAGAATAGTACGTGTTTAATAAAGATCAAACTCATAGCATCGGGTCCCAGCGTTCTTGGTACAGTCGATGTCGAGATTAGTGTCCTCTCATGCACAACCGATACCATACTGTTTCTAGCGCTGTTCGCTCAACCAGAAAGCTATGCTAAGTCCTCATTTGTCAAAAGAAGTGCATTATTAAATCTACTAAATCTATGATTGAGCTCACTGGAGCTCGAGGCAGCTACAACAAGTTGCCAGAAACGAGGCAATGTAAAGAACCTTTTCAACAACAACAACAAAAACCCAGAGTGTTGCTGGCCAGTGCTGGTGCATGGGAGAGTGCTTTTGTCTTTGTGTCTCTGTGGGCATATGCACTAGGACACATTTCATTTGGTATCAGACTATATTTAAAAGGGGTTAAATGTACACCTTGTGCTAGTAGTCTACACACGGTCACGGTTGGCTGATGACACTAATTTTCACCCCGTGTTTTCCAGGTTTTCACCATAATGAACACATCCCCTGTTCCTGTCATTTGTCCTGTTATCACTCACACCAGGTACCTATTATCAATTAGTAAGTGTATGTAAGTTTGCTCCTCTGTCTTCAGTGTTGCTGTTCATTGTTACGTGTCATGTCCGCTATGTTGGTGAGGCTACTATGTGTCTGTTTAAAGACCTGGTTGTTTGTATTTTGTAGTCGCTGCTTCTTTATTAAAACCCCTCAACTGGCATGATGCCTGCGTTTGGTTCCTACACCACTTCACCATTAGATTCTGACATGTACAATAAAGATACAATGTTTTAATTAGCATTTAGTTTAGATTTAAATTTGTGTCTGGCTGTGGCCCTTTTTAATAGATTTTCAATTTTACTAACCTCTCCAGTAAGTGCATATATTTTAAGCAAGATGTGCGAAACAACGGCACAGTTTATTATTGAGTGCCTTGAATTCACGCCAACATCCTGATTGCATGTTGACTAATTATGCTTGCTAGTTTTTTCTCATCTCGACAACTGTTTGTTGAGTGTGTTCGAAATGTTATGATTTGAGTTTAGTTATTGAATGGCAGGGTTTTCAACATGACAGTATGGGGACAATTAGGTTTAGAGAGTTATGTGCAGAGTTTTACAAAAAAGCGTGAGTGGTGAGATTTGTGCAATTCGCTTGATTTTCTTTATTGGTGAAGTTAACTGTTTTTTAGTTTAACATTTTTAGGTCTTGTGTGTATCTGGGACCCTGGTTAAATGTGAGGTGTAAGAGTCAAAACGTTTTCCCTATTTATATTTTGTTACTTCATATATAATTATTTCATTAATTGATATTCATTAATTACATATGTGCACGTAAATTGCACATTTAAACATTCTTTAACGCAGAAATATACAGGTCTAAATGACTTTGTCACTCAATGTGTCTTGCCTACATTAGAACGAGACCTGGAATTTGAATTTTTCTATGTTCTCATTGCAGGTGTGTTGCTTCTCTCATGCTGACATTTGACAGAATATGTGTGGAGGAAGAGCTTTTTATGCATCGTCTGAAAGGAAAGTAGAAAGCCATGCATACTGCTGAGGTACATGTGCAGCGAAGACCTCACCTAACAAAAAACTGTTAATCGCACTGAAATTGCTAAATAAGGTACGTTCCAGGCGTCGCAGAACAAAATAGATTGCGTGTGTGTGTGTGGCTGTGTGTGTGGTTGTGTGTGCGGCTTTGTGTGTGCGGCTTTGTGTGTGCGGCTGTGTGTGTGCGGATGTGTGTGTGTGGCTGTGTGTGTGTGGTTGTGTGTGTGTGTGGTTGTGTGTGTGTGGTTGTGTGTGTGTGTTATCTCTGCCCCTTCCCAGCATGAAGGTGTTCATTTAATAACGCCTGTGTTTTATATGAGGGACAGATGAGACAGGCGGAGGAACGAGTGACGGGGAGATTAAACTTACCTAGGAAACGAATCGCAGCGTAAGAGGAGCTAAATGAAGGCACCCGGTGCCACGCTCCCTACCATCTGGTTTTGGCTACGTTTGTTGTGTGTGTGTGTGTGTGCGTGCGTGTGTGAGTGCGCGCGTGTGTGTGTGTATGTGTGTGCGAAAGTGTGCGTGCGTGTGTGGGTGTGCGCATGTGTGCGTCCGTGTGTGGGTGTGTGTGTGTGTGTGTGCGTGCGTGTGTGGGTGTGCGTGTGTGCGTGCGTGTGGGTGTGTGTGTGCACGGCGGTATATGACTGTGCACGTGGTGTGCTCCCGTTCACTCTCTGCCTATCAACCCTCGGTTACGTTATATCGCCGTTCTCCTCCTCCCCGGTTATTAGACCCAGGCCATCCCAGGCCTACATCGACCAATTTAATGAGAAAAAAAGCGTCAGGAAATGATATTTCTAATCAGTATGCTGCAATGGCTCCTTTTATTAAAGCGGAGCGGCTGCTCTCTCTTTCTCTGTCTCTCTAAAGTAGCTTCGCAGACAGAATTTATTATATTAAAGTCCTCAGTGCGCCCTCCTATTATCTGTATATGTCGCTGTACCGCCTCTCCTTCCACAAAACGCTTTGACGCTCGGTTACTAAACGCAAAGGAAATCTCCGGCGCGTCAGTGATCTTGATCCTTTGGAACATGTTTCAATGGATTTCATTGGACTAGCGTTTCCTTCCCGAGAGATTTGACCATTGTGGCGAAGCCTAAAATGCTGTTATCGACAGACGCGGGCCAACGTTCGCACAAGCCGGCGGCCACGTACAATTCGAAATGCACGGCTTAGTCATATATAACGGACACTCTTTTCCGGGGAATTCACAGGAGTCCTGTTGGAATCTAACACACACCCTTGGCGTTGTCCGCGCCACACGTCATCCACTAACAACACATAGTTCGGCACATGCATGAGATCGTATCAGTGACCAATCAGTGTTAGGTATCCCAAACTCCCACAGATATCAGTTCTTCATGCTGCGTATGGATGTGATGTTAGTACACGTTGTTCCGCTGTTTCAGTTGCATTTAAAGGACAAGAACGTAATTCCACCTAATTCGTTAGCAATTCAGGAAAGGTTGGCGATCCGAATGTGCGGGCTAATCGCTTTAATCAAACTGAGGTACATAGGACCGGGCAAAACTGTGGACATGCAATCTGGGCGATAATTTGGGGCCGTCAGAGATGAGCGAATGTACAGGATGGCTGGCGGGCAAATCAATCTGAAGGGCAGACGGGATGGTCAGAAAGGCTGCTAGCACACACACACATACCACACAAGTGTGAGCAGAAATCAGGTGAAGACAGGATGGTCAGAAAGGCTGCTAGCACACACACACATACCACACAAGTGTGAGCAGAAATCAGGTGAAGACAGGATGGTCAGAAAGGGTGCTAGCACACACACACATACCACACAAGTGTGAGCAGAAATCAGGTGAAGAGAACATGTCTGGGGGTCGGTACACAGTAAGCCAAAAACAATGACAGCGTGTTCAGTAAGAGAAAACAATCAACATCTTACAACAGACATACAACAGATTGGGAACTGATTAGAGGACAGTACATGAAAACGGATCTCACAAATAGATGGGAGAAATAATAGACAAATTAATTGTATCTGTATTTACTTGCTAATGGTTTGGTTTAACTTGAAAATCAGCTGTGGCTACAGACCTTTTCCGGACCGTGAGACGTGCATAGAACAGGACGTTTTCCTGTGTTTATTATATTTATGCACCATCTCCGTATATATGATGAGCCACAATATTTTAGGACCTGGGTGTTTTAAGTAGCGGGGACTTTTTGCCCTAGTTCAACGTTTAAGTTACTACAGTTTCTTTTAAAAGAAGAACTCACGTCTTCACCCCGTGTTCCCTGGTTTCCTCACCGCCACGAACGCATACCCGGACTCATTGCATTGTCATGTTTTGTGTAACCATTCACCAGGTCCCTATGTTTAATTAGTCAGTGTCTCTCCCCTGCTTCCCCTGTTTTATGGTTCAGCGTTACACGTCAGGTCGTCCGTTTGGTGAGCGGTGTTTTTTAGACATAGAGCCGTTTGTTTTGCATTCATAGCGCACATTCATTTCAATCATTCGGCGGTTCTGGCGTTTGTCGTGTTTTGTTTAAATTAAAACTCACAACTGTGATATCCTGCCTGCGCCCGGTTCCTAACACGCTCTACACTGTGATTCATGACAGAAACTCATCAGTCTGTCGTTCCGAGTAACATGCAGAGTTGCAAAGAATGAGCCGTATATCACAATGGCCAATAAAAAGAACACAGACACTGCGGACAGAGGAAGAACTTGGCCTGGGTGGCCGGCGTCTCTGAGTTGTCTCATCCTTGTTAATGTGAGGCATTTCTTTCTCAAAGCAGACACTGAGATGTACGTCCATTTGCTCAGTGGTGCACCAGGGCCTCCCATTCGTCTATCAAGTCTGGTTTGAGCCACTTTACGCTGTTCTGTTATGAAGGGAGCAGAGCAAATCATGAGATCTTCTGTTTGTTGTCAATTTCTCGCGTGCTATAGCCTTCATTAATCATGTGAACCCGAACTTTTGAATGGTAATGTATTCAGCGTGTGTTCATACATATCTGCTCTGGGTGAATTGTATGCAGGGTTTGGCATACAATTCTACTTAGTTTTTAGGCTTCCTCTGGGCCAGGCACCCATCAAGATGCCGCGCACACACACCGAGCCGGTGAACTCTGACTGGATGTTGTCCTCCGGGCAGGTCTGTGGATTGGTTAATGATACTTTCGTATTTGATAAGTCACTGGATTGAATTGCCTTGAATGTGTTTGTCTCGCTATCGTTGTTCCTGTACCAGGATGTGGTGACAGTATCTTGTTTGGCTTTCTCTCTGTCTCTCTCTCTACCACATTTATTCTCTCTGTATGTCAGGTTTGAGGACACGGCTTGCGGGCCGTGCATATCAGCTGCCTCTGTTCGATTCATGCATCTCTCTGATCTTGTAATGTGCATAAGCAGTATTGACGTTTTTGGTGTTCTCTTTTTAGCGAATTATACAACCATTCTGTCTTATGAGCAACCGTACTGTTATAGAGCACGACGTCTCATGCGAAAACCCCCAGGAAAAGCATTTATTTGCAGGACAAAACTGCTACTGCTCAACTTGAACTAGACTGCCTGCACACAGACACACTCTGTGTGTGTCGGGGTGAAACCTGTAATTGAGAACTAGCGTGTCATTCTCATGTGGATCTTCAAGGAAAATGTGCAATATGTGTGTGTGTGCGCTTCATAAACTGCACTAGCTACATATTTGCATCATATATTTACTCACACCTTTACTGTTTTGGTAATTCTGTTCTTATTGCAAAATAGCTTTGAAGCTACTGGTGAGCTCTGTTGTGTCTTTATAATTGCCATTAAAGAAGAAAATATTCATTAACATGTGAAAGACAATATATGAATGAACACATTGAGATGTAAAAAACGTTTTATGAAATAAACGTTATTGATCTTTCAAATAATTTGCATACAGTATAGTGTTTTTTATTCAGAACCTAATACATTTTTCTAAATGAAAAATAAACAACGTTTTTGACACTGGATTTGAGATATTTGGTAGCACAGCCTTTGGCCAAATTAAGTGCAATTACCATTTAATTTGGTCTCATCTGTGCACAAGAGAAGGATTGTGGCATGTTCGCTTTTGCTTTGGCAAATTGCAGTCAGTTGTTAGATGTCTCTCAGCACTGGGATATTCCCATGTCTCTTACAACCGCATTTCAATGAGTTGGCAAAGAATGCTGCGAGTGGGACCAGTTTTATTGTGTGTGTAAAGGGTAGGTTGATTTTGTGTGGTAATTGATGCTGCCAGTGGGGCCAGTCATATTTTGTGTGTAAAGGGTAGGTTGAATTTGTGTGGCAATTGATGCTGCCATGGGACCGGTCATATTTTGTGTGTAAAGGGTAGGTTGAATTTGTGTGGCAATTGATGCTGCCAGTGGGACCGGTCATATTTTGTGTGTAAAGGGTAGGTTGAATTTGTGTGGCAATTGATGCTGCCAGTGGGACCGGTCATATTTTGTGTGTAAAGGGTAGGTTGAATTTGTGTGGCAATTGATGCTGCCAGTGGGACCGGTCATATTTTGTGTGTAAAGGGTAGGTTGAATTTGTGTGGCAATTGATGCTGCCAGTGGGACCGGTCATATTTTGTGTGTAAAGGGTAGGTTGAATTTGTGTGGCAATTGATGCTGCCAGTGGGACCGGTCATATTTTGTGTGTAAAGGGTAGGTTGAATTTGTGTGGCAATTGATGCTGCCATGGGACCGGTCATATTTTGTGTGTAAAGGGTAGGTTGAATTTGTGTGGCAATTGATGCTGCCAGTGGGACCGGTCATATTTTGTGTGTAAAGGGTAGGTTGAATTTGTGTGGCAATTAATGCTGCCAGTGGGACCGGTCATATTTTGTGTGTAAAGGGTAGGTTGAATTTGTGTGGCAATTGATGCTGCCAGTGGGACCGGTCATATTTTGTGTGTAAAGGGTAGGTTGAATTTGTGTGGCAATTAATGCTGCCAGTGGGACCGGTCATATTTTGTGTGTAAAGGGTAGGTTGAATTTGTGTGGCAATTGATGCTGCCAGTGGGACCGGTCATATTTTGTGTGTAAAGGGTAGGTTGAATTTGTGTGGCAATTGATGCTGCCAGTGGGACCGGTCATATTTTGTGTGAAAAGGGTAGGTTGAATTTGTGTGGCAATTGATGCTGCCAATGGGACCTGTCATATTTTGTGTGTAAAGGGTAGGTTGAATTTGTGTGGCAATTGATGCTGCCAGTGGGACCGGTCATATTTTGTGTGTAAAGGGTAGGTTGAATTTGTGTGGCAATTGATGCTGCCATGGGACCGGTCATATTTTGTGTGTAAAGGGTAGGTTGAATTTGTGTGGCAATTGATGCTGCCAGTGGGACCGGTCATATTTTGTGTGTAAAGGGTAGGTTGAATTTGTGTGGCAATTGATGCTGCCAGTGGGACCGGTCATATTTTGTGTGTAAAGGGTAGGTTGAATTTGTGTGGCAATTGATGCTGCCATGGGACCGGTCATATTTTGTGTGTAAAGGGTAGGTTGAATTTGTGTGGCAATTGATGCTGCCATGGGACCGGTCATATTTTGTGTGTAAAGGGTAGGTTGAATTTGTGTGGCAATTGATGCTGCCAGTGGGACCGGTCATTTTTGTGTGTAAAGGGTAGGTTGAATTTGTGTGGCAATTGATGCTGCCAGTGGGACCGGTCATATTTTGTGTGTAAAGGGTAGGTTGAATTTGTGTGGCAATTGATGCTGCCAGTGGGACCGGTCATATTTTGTGTGTAAAGGGTAGGTTGAATTTGTGTGGCAATTGATGCTGCCAGTGGGACCGGTCATATTTTGTGTGTAAAGGGTAGGTTGAATTTGTGTGACAATTGATGCTGCCAGTGGGACCGGTCATATTTTGTGTGTAAAGGGTAGGTTGAATTTGTGTGGCAATTGATGCTGCCAGTGGGACCGGTCATATTTTGTGTGTAAAGGGTAGGTTGAATTTGTGTGGCAATTGATGCTGCCAGTGGGACCGGTCATATTTTGTGTGTAAAGGGTAGGTTGAATTTGTGTGGCAATTGATGCTGCCAGTGGGACCGGTCATATTTTGTGTGTAAAGGGTAGGTTGAATTTGTGTGGCAATTAATGCTGCCAGTGGGACCGGTCATATTTTGTGTGTAAAGGGTAGGTTGAATTTGTGTGGCAATTGATGCTGCCAGTGGGACCGGTCATATTTTGTGTGTAAAGGGTAGGTTGAATTTGTGTGGCAATTGATGCTGCCAGTGGGACCGGTCATATTTTGTGTGAAAAGGGTAGGTTGAATTTGTGTGGCAATTGATGCTGCCAATGGGACCTGTCATATTTTGTGTGTAAAGGGTAGGTTGAATTTGTGTGGCAATTGATGCTGCCATGGGACCGGTCATATTTTGTGTGTAAAGGGTAGGTTGAATTTGTGTGGCAATTGATGCTGCCATGGGACCGGTCATATTTTGTGTGTAAAGGGTAGGTTGAATTTGTGTGGCAATTGATGCTGCCAGTGGGACCGGTCATATTTTGTGTGTAAAGGGTAGGTTGAATTTGTGTGGCAATTGATGCTGCCAGTGGGACCGGTCATATTTTGTGTGTAAAGGGAAGGTTGAATTTGTGTGGCAATTGATGCTGCCATGGGACCGGTCATATTTTGTGTGTAAAGGGTAGGTTGAATTTGTGTGGCAATTGATGCTGCCAGTGGGACCGGTCATATTTTGTGTGTAAAGGGTAGGTTGAATTTGTGTGGCAATTGATGCTGCCAGTGGGACCGGTCATATTTTGTGTGTAAAGGGTAGGTTGAATTTGTGTGGCAATTGATGCTGCCAGTGGGACCGGTCATATTTTGTGTGTAAAGGGTAGGTTGAATTTGTGTGGCAATTGATGCTGCCAGTGGGACCGGTCATATTTTGTGTGTAAAGGGTAGGTTGAATTTGTGTGGCAATTGATGCTGCCAGTGGGACCGGTCATATTTTGTGTGTAAAGGGTAGGTTGAATTTGTGTGGCAATTGATGCTGCCAGTGGGACCGGTCATATTTTGTGTGTAAAGGGTAGGTTGAATTTGTGTGGCAATTGATGCTGCCAGTGGGACCGGTCATATTTTGTGTGTAAAGGGTAGGTTGAATTTGTGTGGCAATTGATGCTGCCAGTGGGACCGGTCATATTTTGTGTGTAAAGGGTAGGTTGAATTTGTGTGGCAATTGATGCTGCCAGTGGGACCGGTCATATTTTGTGTGTAAAGGGTAGGTTGAATTTGTGTGGCAATTGATGCTGCCAGTGGGACCGGTCATATTTTGTGTGTAAAGGGTAGGTTGAATTTGTGTGGCAATTGATGCTGCCAGTGGGACCGGTCATATTTTGTGTGTAAAGGGTAGGTTGAATTTGTGTGGCAATTGATGCTGCCAGTGGGACCGGTCATATTTTGTGTGAAAAGGGTAGGTTGAATTTGTGTGGCAATTGATGCTGCCAATGGGACCTGTCATATTTTGTGTGTAAAGGGTAGGTTGAATTTGTGTGGCAATTGATGCTGCCATGGGACCGGTCATATTTTGTGTGTAAAGGGTAGGTTGAATTTGTGTGGCAATTGATGCTGCCATGGGACCGACCTGTCATATTTTGTGTGTAAAGGGTAGGTTGAATTTGTGTGGCAATTGATGCTGCCAGTGGGACCGGTCATATTTTGTGTGTAAAGGGTAGGTTGAATTTGTGTGGCAATTGATGCTGCCAGTGGGACCGGTCATATTTTGTGTGTAAAGGGAAGGTTGAATTTGTGTGGCAATTGATGCTGCCATGGGACCGGTCATATTTTGTGTGTAAAGGGTAGGTTGAATTTGTGTGGCAATTGATGCTGCCAGTGGGACCGGTCATATTTTGTGTGTAAAGGGTAGGTTGAATTTGTGTGGCAATTGATGCTGCCAGTGGGACCGGTCATATTTTGTGTGTAAAGGGTAGGTTGAATTTGTGTGGCAATTGATGCTGCCAGTGGGACCGGTCATATTTTGTGTGTAAAGGGTAGGTTGAATTTGTGTGGCAATTGATGCTGCCAGTGGGACCGGTCATATTTTGTGTGTAAAGGGTAGGTTGAATTTGTGTGGCAATTGATGCTGCCAGTGGGACCGGTCATATTTTGTGTGTAAAGGGTAGGTTGAATTTGTGTGGCAATTGATGCTGCCATGGGACCGGTCATATTTTGTGTGTAAAGGGTAGGTTGAATTTGTGTGGCAATTGATGCTGCCAGTGGGACCGGTCATATTTTGTGTGTAAAGGGTAGGTTGAATTTGTGTGGCAATTGATGCTGCCAGTGGGACCGGTCATATTTTGTGTGTAAAGGGTAGGTTGAATTTGTGTGGCAATTGATGCTGCCAGTGGGACCGGTCATATTTTGTGTGTAAAGGGTAGGTTGAATTTGTGTGGCAATTGATGCTGCCAGTGGGACCGGTCATATTTTGTGTGTAAAGGGTAGGTTGAATTTGTGTGGCAATTGATGCTGCCAGTGGGACCGGTCATATTTTGTGTGTAAAGGGTAGGTTGAATTTGTGTGGCAATTGATGCATTTGCATTCTCCACCAATTCTACAGTCTGTTGTTGCAAGCATCCATCACATTTAAATTTTTATTTAAATTTTACCGAAAAAATTTCTTACGGTGGAAACGAAAACATCAAGTTCTTTGGATTATCTCTGCTGTCTTTCTCTTTTTGTCGTAGTTTACTCTTAGGAGTTTCAGGCTGAGTACCTGAAAAAGCGACAATTGATGATATAAAATGGGCTTCATAAAATACATTTCATTGATTAGTTTGCTTGTTTAAACTCTTATTATTATAACTTATTCTAATAGGTGCCAATAATATTTGTATGCTATTTTAGGATTTCTTTGTGAAATAAGGTATGATTTAGTTCATGGTTTCACTTTTTGTTTCACAGGAAACACATGAATTTCGTACAGTATCTGTATACGCAAACATTTTGACTATAAAATATATAATTATAACTGTATTAAGTATTTATTTCAATAAATGTTACTGCATGTATTCCTAATACAGGTCTACCCGGCGGGAGCGTGTCTGGAGGTCTACCCGGCGGGAGCGTGTCTGGAGGTCTACCCGGCGGGAGCGTGTCTGGAGGTCTACCCGGCGGGAGCGTGTCTGGAGGTCTACCCGGCGGGAGCAGATCTGGAGGTCGGACAGGAGGGTGCAGGTCTAGAGGTCGACCAGGCAGAGACGGGTCAGGAGGCAGTGCCGGGGGAGACGGGTCAGGAGGCAGGGCCGGAGGAGACGGGTCTGGAGGCCGTGCCGGAGGAGACGGGTCTGGAGGCCGTGCCGGAGGACACGGTTCAGGAGGCCGTGCCGGAGGACACGGTTCAGGAGGCCGTGCCGGAGGACACGGTTCAGGAGGCCGTGCCGGAGGACACGGTTCAGGAGGCCGTGCCGGAGGACACGGTTCAGGAGGCCGTGCCGGAGGACACGGTTCAGGAGGCCGTGCCGGAGGACACGGTTCAGGAGGCCGTGCCGGAGGACACGGTTCAGGAGGCCGTGCCGGAGGACACGGTTCAGGAGGCCGTGCCGGAGGACACGGTTCAGGAGGCCGTGCCGGAGGACACGGTTCAGGAGGCCGTGCCGGAGGACACGGTTCAGGAGGCCGTGCCGGAGGACACGGTTCAGGAGGCCGTGCCGGAGGACACGGTTCAGGAGGCCGGGGAACCGGCTTTGGCCCGACAACAGTCCTTGGCCCGGCAACAGTCCTTGGCCCGGCAACAGTCCTTGGCCCGAGAACTGGCTCGGCCAGGATGACGGCCTCGGGCATTGGACGGGGCTCGAAGACAGGACGGGGGACCGGACTGGAGTCAGGCAGGGGGACAGGACTGGAGTCAGGCAGGGGGACAGGACTGGAGTCAGGCAGGGGGACAGGACTGGAGTCAGGCAGGGGGACAGGACTGGAGTCAGGCAGGGGGACAGGAGTGAGCTCGGGGGCTGGAGTGAGCTCGGGGGCTGGAGTGAGCTCGGGGCTGGAGTGAGCTCGGGGGCTGGAGTGAGCTCGGGGGCTGGAGTGAGCTCGGGGGCTGGAGTGAGCTCGGGGCTGGAGTGAGCTCGGGGCTGGAGTGAGCTCGGGGGCTGGAGTGAGCTCGGGGCTGGAGTGAGCTCGGGGCTGGAGTGAGCTCGGGGCTGGAGTGAGCTCGGGGCTGGAGTGAGCTCGGGGCTGGAGTGAGCTCGGGGCTGGAGTGAGCTCGGGGCTGGAGTGAGCTCGGGGGCTGGAGTGAGCTCGGGGACTGGGACAGACACGGGGACTGGGACAGACACGGGGACTGGGACAGACACGGGGACTGGGACAGACACGGGGACTGGGACAGACACGGGGACTGGGACAGACACGGGGACTGGCTCAGAGACGGGGACAGGCTCAGAGACGGGGACAGGGTCAGAGACGGGGACAGGGTCAGAGACGGGGACAGGGTCAGACTGGGAAACGGGGACAGGCTCAGACTGGGAAACGGGGACAGGCTCAGACTGGGAAACGGGGACCGGGACAGCCACGGGGACAGACTCTGGGACGGACACGGGGGCTGGCTCAGGCAAGGAAACGGGGACTGGCACCGGCAGGGAAACTGGGACTGGCACCGGCAGGGAAACTGGGACTGGGACAGGCAGGGAAACTGGGACTGGGACAGGCAGGGAAACTGGGACTGGGACAGGCACAGGCTGGGAAACTGGGACAGGCTCGGGTTGGGAAACTGGGACAGGCTCAGGCAAGGACACGGGGACAGGCTCAGGCAAGGACACGGGGACAGGCTCAGGCAAGGGCACGGGGACAGGCTCAGGCAAGGGCACGGGGACAGGCTCAGGCAAGGGCACGGGGACAGGCTCAGGCAAGGGCACTGGGACAGGCTCAGGCAAGGGCACGGGGACAGGCTCAGGCAAGGACACGGGGACAGGCTCAGGCAATAGCTTCTTCCTTCCACCTCCGGTGTCTTCCAAAGGAGGAGGGTCATCATCAATGTCCTCCTCGTCTGAAAACTCAAGGTCCTCACCACTGTCCAGCAGTGAGACCTCCCCTGTCCTTTTCGCCGCTTGAGCCTGGTCAGCCATCTTGTGCTGCGGGGCGGCAGCCATCTTGAGCTGCGGGGCGGCAGCCATCTTGAGCTGCGGGGCGGCAGCCATCCTGTTCTGCGGGACGGCAGCCATCTTGAGCTGCGGGGCGGCAGCCATCTTGTGCTGCGGGGCGGCAGCCATCTTGTGCTGCGGGGCGGCAGCCATCTTGTGCTGCGGGGCGGCAGCCATCTTGTGCTGCGGGGCGGCAGCCATCTTGTGCTGCGGGGCGGCAGCCATCTTGTGCTGCGGGGCGGCAGCCATCTTGTGCTGCGGGGCGGCAGCCATCTTGTGCTGCGGGGCGGCAGCCATCTTGAGCTGCGGGCGGCAGCCATCTCGTGCTGCCGAGCAGCTCTCAGGGGTGGTGAGGTGGAGGGCAGAAACGAGGAAGGTGAGACAGGAATCAGCTGGAGGGTGAAAGGATCCCAGCGAAACCTCCCCTCCATGTACTCCTCCTCCTCGGACTCGTCCTCAGACTCGGAGTCCTCAGCACCATAGGGCTCCCAGCCGTACTTCCCCTCCAGATACTCCTCATCCTCGCTGCGGAGTGACTCTCTCCACTCACGCAATGCTGCGTAGTCCGCCGGTAACCAGATAGCTGGCGGAGTGGATGTTCGAGGAGGGAGGGGCGGTCCGCGCCGGATCGCGCACCGGCGAAAACATTCAGGGAACTCTGGAGACTGTCCGTAAGTGGACGGACAGCTCTTCTTTCTCCGCTGTGTCATAGCCGGTCGGGTCATTCTGTCAGGATTGGGGCTTTCGAGCAGGTTGAGGACACAAACGCAGAGTGCTTTGCAATATCAGGGTTTATTTTCTCCCAAAACAGGAACGGGTAGCTTAATACAAAGACAATCCTAACACTTAACAAAAACACAGAAGAACAACATAATTAACAAAACCTCCCCTTAGTGCGACAGAACATACTAAACACAGAACACCAGAATAATCACGCAATACATAACAGGACCAGCAAACGCAAAACAAGAGAAACATACCTTAACAATGACCGACACTGAAAGACAGGAAACGACAGAACTAAGTACAGGGACTAACGAGCAAACACAACACAGGTGCGGACAAAAACACAGGTGAACGAACAAGTCCCTAATTTTCCCTCTCTCCGGATGCGGGGGAGGTGTCATCACCACCATGGAGTGCGAGGACAGGGCTCTGTCCCTTACACCTGGTTGATCTTTATCACAAATGTATCTCTCTAGAATATTTGTTTGCCGGAACAATATATCGCTATGGTGTTGCTGTTCTATCCAACAACACTGGGTGCGTCTCCAGGGAATACTCCTAGCCTTTCCCAAACAAACAGTGTTTGTGTGTCAGCACTGGGAACTAAAGCCCTCGCCTAACTACAGAAACTAAGCTGTTACATCAGTTGAAGAGGTTTCTTCAGGTGCCCCTTGTGAGGTAACTCCCTGTGTTACAGATTGTGTCGTGTCTTCATCGCGCATAAGCTGGTAACATTTATATTGGCATGAGATTTGGTAGTCAGAATTTTTTTTCTTTGACCTTTCCCACTCTATTTTCCTTTCTCTCTTCATTTTGACCACTTACAGTCATCATCAAACCACCGTTTCACAAACACGCCCATTCTCTGAACACCTCCCACCCACACACATATGCATAGTCACACAAATACAGACTCTCACGACAAAACACACGCCCGCACACAGTCGCACAAACCCACACAAACGCAAGTAAATTATACATGAGGAAACAAAACAAACACACTAAACCCACCTGATAATGTTGGCGTTCTAACCAAACAAGGCCAGTAATGTCACGCTAACTGAACACCTTTTAACTGTATGTGTTTAATGTCGTCCTCTGTCTAGCCCAATATACTGTTCCTGAGGTATTTATAGAAGGTGGGAGGTTGGCATAGTCATAGACTACAGCTACATATAATGCCCCTTGAAATAATTCCACTTTACATGTCTGACATGTTTTATAGTTCCCTTATTGCACAGTATTCATTTTGGAAAGTTTACGTTTTTGTAATATGCTACAGTAGGGTTATTAAGTGACTGTTGAATTATCTACACTATATGTATTTATCACTTCCAAATATGCAATAATATTTAAATATATTTATTAGCAAGCAAACTTTGGCGCTAACTGGCTGACATACTGCTAGCTAAACAACTTCAGTGCTGGCTAACATTAGTTCCCTTTACAAACTAAGAAAGCTAGCCAGGGAAACAGTTACAGTTAAGTTACGCATAACCCCTGTGGTCAACTAGTAATTTTACAAAGCCTTTTCTCACCTGAAGGTGTGATGAGCATGTTAAACAAATTGATTGATTAAAGTTCATGTGTGCTACTTAGCTGGCTAAAATTCCTCAGGCAGATCTAAATTTAGTCGACCTGCTGGAGTTAGCCAAGTTCCGGAAATATTCAGGGTTGACCAGGTGGTCTTTGGCAAAAGTTAAGATTTTTTTACAGCACATGCTTTTTCCTAGCAACCTTCCTGTGAATTTTTAGATTAAATATAGATTTCATGATGAATACAAAATAAACTATAGTTGCGCAAGGAGTTTACATATTTTCAAGCAGCACTTTCTTAATAAGCTAAAGATGAAGTCCCCTAAAAATTATGCCTATATTTGCAAAATTGAACCAAGAATGTTTGCCTTTCAGCCTTACATAGAAAGAGGAAGAATGGGTATTTGTATTTGTATCAGAGAACTGTGAATTTTAATATTCTTAGCCTGACACCACGTCATTCTGTGCTTTAACAAATTTGTTAAGAGATTCTATTATTTATTTATTTATTCATTGGAAAGGCTGCAGTCCCAACTTTTTTGTGTGAATGGGCTTTTGCTGACATTTCAGAGAGAGAGAATGTGTATGTGTGTGAGTACCTTATGTGAGTACCTTAAGAGCAGTTACTTGGAGGCTTCAGAATACCTGTTTTCTGTGTAGACTGGGAAACTTAGTATACATTATAATTATCAAGTACGATGGCCTCTGTTAACTTTTTAATGTACACTGAAAACGTCTCCATTACAGTTCACGAGTAAATTTGATGTATGAAATAGAAATAAAAAATACTATAGTTATTGCTCTGGCATTCCTATATATTACCATAGTTATGGATGTATTAAGGCAACAGTTATTTCATTGAATGTTCCAATTTATCATAAGAATTGGGTAGTTATTGCCGTATTGTAGTACTACCCTAATTGTTATGTGACAGGGCTCAGGAATTTGACCTAAACGCTGACCCAGGCTCAGGAAAGCTGGACCAAAAACAATGTATTGTAAAGGGAAGGCAAGGGTGTTTCTAAGGCAGTCTCGGGGGTTTGGTACACAGCGGTCTGGATTGAACAGAACAGGGAGACTCATGGTCACAGACTGGCAGAGGATCGGTACATTGGAAATCTATGTGGATAATCACTGGGAGTGCATTCGAGATGGGGGGAAATTCAAGGGCTCTTGGCACCCACAGACACATGACTAACTGGCACAAGAACAAGGGAAGGACCCCGGGTAAATACACAAGGTTTAATGGGGAGATGAGAGACACCTGGTGGGGTAGACCACAAAGACAACATGGGTGGAAGGAATCTGGGTGTGACAAAGGGCCCAATTTACCATAAGAATTCTTTGGGTACTGCTATAGCATTACTGTAAGATTACTATAGTTATTGCTATTGTAACTATAGGCATATTGAAGTTGTTTCTATTCTAACACTATTAAAATACTGTATTTATTGCTATCGTATGTCCCCATTTACCATAAGAATCCTGTAGTTGTTCTTTTAGTTTTCATTTAGCTATTGTTATATTATGTGCCATTATTTAGCATAATAATTATTTAGGATTCATTCAAGTTTTTCATTGATGTTTTTATAATTGTCTGATATAATCAACCTATTGGAATCTTACAGAACATCTTTGAGTTTGTAGCTGGTTTTTGTGGCTGCTGAAATAAAATATGTGGTCATTAGAACCCCTGCGCTCTTCTTGATATTGTCTGTCTGTCTGTCTCTGTTTGTATCTGCCTGTATGTCTGTTAGCCTTAAAAACTTCCTGCTATATACACCCTACATGAGGGCAATGCCAGTACCTACTCCTCCTGTTTAACTTGTCATTTCAATAGCTAAGCATTGACATTTATTGTAACATTAGGCTGCTTAGAATGCCATCGAAAACAATGGCCTTCCCCCTAAGCACTAAACACAGGCAGCCAGTTTAATTGCTATTGACACATCCTGTTTAAAGGTTTTTTTTTTCTCAGCACTCTTGAAAACCCATGTTCCACTGATTACCTAATTAAAACCCTGAGAGAACGCTATCGATCGCAGCCAGAGATAGAAACAGGACAGAAGAATAATTGAGAGAGTGACAGGGAATTACCCCACCAAACACACGTCTCCCCCGGCCCAAAAACTCTTATGAAGCTCTCTCTCTTTTTCAACAGGCCATATCCATAAATCCCTCCAACTTTGACACGTTGTCCCGTTTCCCCGCTGTTGGCTGACCTTTTGGTGTATTTTTAAAGCGTGTGTTTATTTAGTGTCCCAATTGGCGCCCTAGTTTAGGTTTAGTGCATTACTTTGACCATTGGAATACACACTTGTATATAAATGCAAGTCCCACCAGATGGATTTTGACAGTAGCTTTGCAGCTGGCTGGCAGGTGTCTACTGGCAGGTGTCTATGCTGGTATACAGCATATACTACTTATAGTACATTTCCTTCCCTTTGTGTACCTTCTGAATTTTTCTCATGATACAGTATGACACCATAGGGCCGTGCCATCAGTCAGTGTTTGTTTTATGTTTGGCACTGTACGTGTTCAAAACAATAGTACTTAGTACTCCACATGGCACATATTCAAGAGATTAAACATTAATTGAACATTACATTCATTTAAACAGGTGTTTTTTTCTTTCATTCTCCTTAGACAAATGTCTCGTATGATTTCAAATGTTCTGTAACGGTAAACAGTAAACGTGCACTGATGGTCAAGTTAACAGAACGACGTTGAACACGAGCAAACAATCAGTGACGGATGCAGGAGAAACGGGCAGGAATAAAGTCCTGAGACACTTTGACAAAGGACAAATTGTTACGACCAGACAACTGGGTCAGAGCATTCATGGAACTGCGAGCCTTGTAGGGCGCTCCCGGTCACCGGTGGTGAGGAGGGACAAACCCTGACAGGGCCAATAATAACCCTGCTTTCTGTCTGTGCCGCTGGGGAACCAGAGGGACATTATGCGGCCCCCACTAGGAAGGTGGGAACAGCCGTGCCAGGCTGGCTGGTCAGTGCCTAATCACCGACTGTCGAGCGGGCCAGATCAACGTCGAAATCCCGGCAGCAGCCAGAATTTTCAATTGACGTGGTCTGTCTGATGCTGTTTTAAACGTTTATTGAATTCATTCTTTCATATTTCATGACATTTCGAGATGCATTTAGTCGGCCTTTGAAGGCTGTTGTCGTCCAGCACAAACGAATACCCGAACATTGTTTAATACGTCACACGTGTGCCGATATGTTGCCCCGTGTCATCAAAACCACCCCCTTTATGTAAAACTGTGAACCTGAAATACCTCAAAGGACCACTAGGTGTCTTGTGATAGATTACAACAACCCTATAAAGACAACCTATTCATATTGTCTGGTAAACGTTTGTTTCCAAAAGCATGTCGTCCCTTTAAAACCCTGCCCAAGATCTCCTCCGCAAGCAATTGACTTACTGCTTAACATGAACACAGTACCAAAATTATATTATAGTGAACATTATTTTGTATAAATAACAATACTAGCAAAAACAATATTAACAAACGTGTGCAGTTTGTGTGATGATGTTTGACACTCCATCATCCGCACACACACACACACACACACACACACACACACACACACACACACACACACACACACACACACACACACACACACACACACACACACACACACACACACACACACACACACACACACTGCATACAGAATTCCAAAACAACACCTTCCATAATGAGACAAACATAACCCTGTGTGTGTGTGCGCGTGCAGTCTTTCCCCCCCTTTAATCACACAGAAAAAGTCACAGAGTTCACACATCATGTTCTTAATCGACAAATATAAGCTCCCGTGATGAATCTGAAGTAAGCATGGGAAACAGAACAGTGTGGAGGAACAGTTTCCACAGACCACTGCTTCACCGAATCAAATTTCAGTTTGTATTCATTAGCTTCTACGGGAACCTCAGGAGGATTGGGGATTAACAGCAAAAGGAAATTAATGCATTTCTGTTCACAGCCAGCCAACTCTCTGCCTCTAATGGCAGCATATATATATATATACGGCAGCCTATATAATGGACCGATTTGGACCAGAGCTAATGGCATTGCTGGGTTCTGGTAAAAAATTATGCATGGTCATATTTAGTACGGTAAATAGGGAATCGATTTCCGTTGGGAACACCCTGAATTGTGTTTGATTCTATATCTTCATAGCAACCAGAGGTGACAGCCTGGTTCGTATGCAGTGCATTTCCGTGGGAGTCGCGGAGGAAGCTGAGCCCTGGTGAGCGGCAGGATGTGGTAGGTGGCCTGTTGGCACTGCTGCACTTGTGCCACAACATGTTAATTGCACCAGCGAGCAAATGTATGTTATCCATGCAATTAGCAAAAGAGCAAATGCAAAGAGCTTTCGATGTACTCGTCAAAGGGATGCCTCGTTACTGTGCCGTCGGCGAACGTGGAGATATAGCGTAGATTTGTGGGCTGTGAAAAAACTAATTTTTCACCAGTGTTTTACAAAGCAGTGTGTCTCTGGCGGTTTTTCTCATTAACCACCCGTGTTGTTTCTGACTGTATAGGAAGATGCTTCCCTCTGGACGTTCACTTCTCTGATGACACCATGCAAATCCATCTGGAGATATGAGGGGATTTAAACTGGCAGTTAATCACTTGCCGTTCGCGATAATGAAAAAGAATGAAGCGCGTGTGTATGTGTGTGTAGGTGCGTTTGTGGGTATGTGCATAGGTGTGTATGTGCGTAGGTGCGAAGGTGTGTGTGTGCATGTGTGCATGTGTGTGTGTGTGCGTAGGTGCAAAGGTGTGTGCGGGTGAGAGCATGAGAGACAAAATGAGGGGGAGAGAGTAAATATTGTTTTGCAGAGCATGGAAGCACATATTACACAGTGAGGAGAGGAACCCCCCTCCCACACACACACGCACACACACACACATTTCCCTAAGATCAGAACTCATAGAGGAAAGGCTGTTGTGTGAATCTGTAGTCTCATGGGGCTGTTTGAGTGCCACTCTAAAGGGTGAAGTATGTGGGGGTGCTTAATATCCCCAAATTGCAGCTAAAATGTAACCTAAGCCCCTGTCTTATAATGTGCCACCTTTCTAAATGACCTCCATTACCCAACAGGCTCTGGCATCTCCATTAGAAGTCATTGGGTGTGTCCCGAACATCCCCCTTGTCCTTATTTAGTGCCCTACTTACACTTGGTTGAAAGGCAGCGGACCTGATAGGGAACGCGGTGACATTTGGAACGCTACAACGCTGCCTGAAAGATTACCTGAGATATACAGGAGACCGGCTCGATCTATGATTGACAAAATATAACAGGATAAATTCGGGGGATGTATTTGAGGAAATGCTCCGGTAGAGCTGGCAGAGCTTTGATATTAGCTGATGTCTGCTGTCGAATTCCCGTCTGTGGATGGAGGGAGGTGTGTTCGACTGTGACATTTTGGACCGAAATGTGACTCTGCGTGTTCAGGTGCAGAAATGTGCTTTTGTGTGTGCACACGTGCGTGCCCATGGGTTTGAGCTCTAGGCCTCCACTGTGCATTTGTACGGTCTGCGCTTTTTCAACTTTTTGTTACGCCTTTGATGAACAATAAATTCAAACCAGGCAGGCCAAGTTCTGCTGGCCCGTCGGTGGAAGTGACTGCGGTGAGCAAGAGAGTGGCCATGAGGGGCAACTATTTATGGGCCGCGTCCGAATACCATGTTGTCAGTTGACAAACGTTCAACATGACTTGGAACCGCGAGAACAGACGAGCATGTCGGTAACATACCAATGCCACGTTTGCGATCTAACACATTCTAGCCAAGTGTCATGAAATAGATTTCAGGCTTTGTCAGTGGGGGCTGATTCAGAATACATGGGTCAGTACCTTATCCTACAACACATCGATCATTCAGGAACTTATGCATGGATCCTATATGTGGATTTTAGGTTGGCAACTACCAGCATCAAACCAGACCACGTCTCGGAACAAAAAGCCAAGACTTTCTGTAAATTTCTGGAACACGATCATTAAATGTTGGACTGTGTGTTATAAAAACAGAAAAGGTAATTACATAAAATTAGCATGCCAGGGCTTTTAATCTAGGGAGTTGCACACGGAGAAACATGGTGGATAAACGAATCTCTTTTAGCTAGCTTTTGTCATTCGGAAACAACATGAAAGAAATACTACTGTTTTCATTTGGTGGTTTGTTCAATGAAATTCAACTTCTAACCTAACGGTTGGTTGCTTGAAAAATATACTGACTGTCATTTCTATCGACTATTTAGGTATATCAGTGTAAAATATAATTTGCATAATAATTTGGAACGCTGTGTACAGGAAACCAAGCAAACAAGCTAAAAAACAGTCCAGCTGCGTTAGCAATGCAGCCTGGCACATAGGAGACCGGTATTAAATCTGGCCTGGGACAACAACGATTAGCCGACGACTATCTGGATACAAGTATCAGTAGCTACATACGCCGCCTTCCAAATTCTTTTGCAAATTATATTTCCCACAGATTTTCCTAAATATTCGATGCAAATGACAGTATAATTTCAGACTTCCACCGTTAGGGTGTGTCACGTGTGAGGATTCTTCCTCAATCTGGGTGTAATTAGTTTGGAAATGGGTTTTGCTTATTGCACACACCAGGTGGGGATTTTGTAATTAGGTGGGTATTTAAGTTGAGCTATTGTTTCCACGTTCACAAGATAGTTCACAGAGAGTGCGTTTGTATTAAAAGTGATTTTGCTGTTGAGTGAATTTATTGTAATAGGTCGCTGTATATGTGCATTTTCATTTCAGTTCAACTAGCTAGTGTTTTCGCCGTTCTCGGTTTGTTTTGTGTTTTCCTTAATTAACCTGTTTGAACGGATTACCTGGCTCTGCACATGGCTGTTATCCACTACACCTTCTGCGATTTTGTGACGAATTGCATTGAACGACTCACCTAATGAAAACAGTATTTTTTTCGAAAATAAAAAACTCAATGCTCTGTACCAATATATTATACACAATTGAGTTTCAGAACATTTTATAGGTTGTAAAGAAAATGGTCATTTGTTGAATTTGCAGAATTTGATATTTACTGAAAGAGGTGATATTTACTGAAAGAGGTGATATTTACTGAAATCAAAAGCTATTTAAATCAAACACACCATAACATGTTAAGTTACATGTTTACATAGGACACCTTTTTTGATAATACCTTCACAATTCATGCATCAATTGAACTTGTGAGTTTATGGAGAGTTTCTGGTTGAATTTCATTGCAGGATGTCAGAATTGCCTCCCAGTGCTGCTGTTTTGATGCGAATTGCCTCCCAATGTTTCTCAATAGGGTTGAGGTCAGAGGAGGATGGGGGCCACACCATATTCTGTCTGAAGGTTCTCCCATATCCACGCGCTGGAGCTGTAGCTCTGTCAAAAACAAAATGAGGTTATTGGTCACTGTTAGTGCCCCCTTTGATGCCAGTCTACCGCCACATGCGGGCAGGCTTCGGCGTTCGTCTTCTCCGGCCTTCTAAGCTGCCATCGCTCCTCCCCCTTCACATTAGTGTCCGTTCTCATCATCACAGACACCTGGTGCCCATTCCCTCATTAGCAGAGTATATAGGTCCCCTGTGTTTGGCCATGTTTTTGTGTGGTATTGTACTACGTTGCGTGTGTTTTGTTTCATTGTCTCTAAATGAGAATTACTAGCGGTTGCTTCTTGAATTAAAGACGTGCACGTTATTCATGCGCTGTTTTGCGCTGTGACTATTACCTGAAAAGTAGTAAGGGGACTTATATTTGTATACGTTTGTACTTGGGTTTTGACTGTGACTAAACACCCCACAGAACGCTCTCTCTTCCTGTGCGTGGCTCCATCCTTCCGACCTTACTACATTGTGACAGTCACCTTCCAGACCAAGGCCCCTTTACCAGAATCACTTAGCTCCAGGAATAGTAATGGCCGTTTTAAACTTTTTCCATTCAAGAATGATGGATGCTACAGTGTTTTGGAGACCTTAAATGCTGCAGGAATGTTTTGGTCCTTTCCCACAAGTCAACACAATCCTGGCTTGGCACTCTAGCGACAACGCCTTCAACCATATGGCTGTGTTTTTGCCTTAACTAGCACTGTCAATTGTGGAGCAGAGTTTTGTTATATTGGTTTATTTCATGTGTTTTTGTCATAACTTACATTTTGTGGAATTGTTGAATCGAGGAAATTTCATGCTACAGTAATTTGTCCCATCCCAACAAGGCCCTGGATGTAATTTCTAATAAATTGTCAAAACAAAGAGCTGTTGTTGCCTTTTTATAAGAGGATATTGGGTGTACATTTGATGAGGTCAAATTCTATTTTTAATGGAAGATCGAAATAGGTGTACAGAGGCCCATAATTAAAATCACCATCAAGTTTATGTTCCCAAGTCTTTTTTCACACACAATATATTTGTTCTGCCCACAAGCTGCAGCATTTAGAATGCACATTTTAAAACGTACACGAACAGTTAAACGGAACAAAACACACAACAGGAACAGTCCCACAAGTGACCATGCCAAATTGGCATATGTGATGGGTAGAATGTGTTATATGTGTCTGAAGTAAGATTTAAAAAAAGTAAAAGAGCAATGTCCAACATTTTGTTTCAAATTGTGCAAAAGAGCAATAGCTAAATGTATATACAGTTGTGCAAAAGATGAGCAATGTCCAGTTATAGTACAGGATGTCCACGGTGGTCTTCGTATCAGAGCCGATAGTGTCCAGGGTGGGTCATGTGGCGGAGGGCTAAGGGCAGTAGAGTGCTAGAGGCATAATCCTTAGACTCACAGTCGTGAGGAAGATGCTGTTCTAGTGGCGAGATGTTTTGACCTCAGCCGTCTGCCAGAAGGGAGAGTTCTGAATAGTCCGTTATCCGAATGGGAGGGGTCTGCCTACATCTTTTCTGCCCGCCTCTGTGGCCTGACTTTGAACAGATCTTTGAGGGACGGTAGCTTACATCCAATGGTCCGCTCCGCAGAGCGAATGATGCGTTGTACTCTGTCTTTATCCTTGACAGTGGCTGTAACGTGCCAGACAGTGATGGAAGAGGACAGGATGGACTCAATGATGGCTGTGTAGGCATTAATCATCATGGACGTTGGTAGTTTGTACTATTTCAGCTGCCACAGGCTGTACAGTCTTTGTTGTGCTTTCTTAGTGAGAGAGGAGATGTTCAGCTCCCACTTGAGATCCTGGGGGATGGTGTTGCCCAGGAAGCGAAAGGACTTCACTGTGTTGACCAGGAAGCCCCTTATGACATTTCTCAGATTTTCGAGTTACCTTTTATTTAAGGGGTGTGACTTGCAGCAATATTCTCAAGAGTAAAATTCAAGGTGCTCTTCACATGTTTTGCATAACCTAGATAACAACAGGATAATGTACTTCATGCAATATTTTAAACTGTTTTGCTCTACTAAGCTGCACTTTGATGTTCACATTTGTGCAATGTCAATAAAATGACAGTTAGGCCAAGGTCATTGGTTGTTTTAAGAGCTTGTTGCTTCCGCTGCAATTGATGTTGGCCTAAACATGAGACCAGGTTATAGTTTTTTACAGTATGTTCTATATTTGCACAGATAAAATAGCGCTATTCCTTTAACTTCATTGCTTCTCTCGATGAAAGAGTCTGCTAAGTGGCAAAAAATATTTATTGTACTCCTGAGTTCGTAGTCTTTGTTACGTTGATTCATGTTGGTCTTCTGTAAGCTTTCTCAAAAGGCCCACAATACACGTCAAAATTCTAGCTTCAAACTTTCATGTTGTGTTAAATTGTAATTTTGAAACAAATTATGAAAACAAACTTGTTTCAAACATGTGACCACAGGCCTTTTCTGATAATTATATACTATGCTAGTTTTCTTTCAGGTCTGTCTTTTCTGTTGCAATGACGCATGTTATGTCAATGTAAAATGTCAGAACAAAGCCTCTAAATGTGTATGCCAACCTGATCGTCAACATTCACATAAACTGGCAGTTGAGATTAAGCACCCATAATGCATGGCTGGTGTTGCTGCGTCTCCCCGCTCAAAGAAAACATGAAAATGGCCACCATTAAAGACTGCATGTTGCCTGTCAGTCACCAGGCAATGAGCCACTGCCCAGAGACCAGTCAGGGTATTGAAGGAGTCACATGTTACCAGGCTACAATGTGTCAGGTTTAATCTACATCCTGTGTGTGTGTGTGTGTGTGTGTGATTTCTTTTCTTACTCTCTCTTTCTCTTTTGTGTGAGCCAGCCGTGGAAATTTTTAAGCATACGAAATTCTGGCAGACACACACACACACACATCCCTCAGTTCCTCTGGCTTTTTCCACACCTATCTGTCTGTATTCCTCTTCTCTCTCCCCCGTCCGTATCTCTTTCCCTCTAATCAGAGGAAGTGCTGCGTCCTTTTGCTGTCTGTAATTACATCCCGCGTCCCGAATCAAACGGGAGATTGATTCCTCATATCCACGCTAAATGACTTTCAAGAGCTGAGAGCGCGAGGTGGAGAAAGAGGGGTTATTTTCTTTCACCAGCGCAGGTAGTCAGTATCCTGTCTGCTCCCGTCTGCCTGAGGTGCTCTTCAACATGAAATATGTCTCTAATACAGTATAAGATATCATGGAACGGGTCTCTAGTATGAAAATGAAATCCTAGAACGGGTCTCTAGTATGTTAAATGAAATTATAGAACAGGTCTCTAGTACGATAAATAAAATCCTAGAACAAGTCTCTTGTATGTAAAATGAAATCATAGAACGGGTCTCTAGTATGTTATATGAAATTATAGAACAGGTCTCTAATATGTTAAATGAAATCATAGAACGGGTCTCTATGTTAAATAAAATCATAGAACGGGTCTCTAGTATGATAAATGAAATCATAGAACGGGTCTCTAGTATGATAAATAATATCATAGAACAAGTCTCTAGTATGATAAATAAAATCATAGAACAAGTCTCTTGTATGTTAAATGAAATCATAGAACGGGTCTCTAGTATGTTAAATAAAATCATAGAACGGGTCTCTAGTATGATAAATAAAATCATAGAACGGGTCTCTTATATGTTAAATTAAATCATAGAACGGGTCTCTTGTATGTTATATGAAATCATAGAACGGGTCTCTAGTATGTTAAATGAAATCATAGAAGGGGTCTCTAGTATGATAAATAAAATCATAGAACAAGTCTCTAGTGTGATAAATAAAATCATAGAACGGGTCTCTAGTATGTTAAATGAAATCATAGAACAAGACTCTTGTATGTTAAATGAAATCATAGAACGGGTCTCTAGTATGTTAAATAAAATCATAGAACGGGTCTCTAGTATGATAAATGAAATCATAGAACGGGTCTCTAGTATGATAAATAAAATCATAGAACAAGTCTCTAGTATGATAAATAAAATCATAGAACGGGTCTCTTATATGTTAAATTAAATCATAGAACGGGTCTCTTGTATGTTATATGAAATCATAGAACGGGTCTCTAGTATGTTAAATGAAATCATAGAAGGGGTCTCTAGTATGATAAATAAAATCATAGAACAAGTCTCTAGTGTGATAAATAAAATCATAGAACGGGTCTCTAGTATGTTAAATGAAATCATAGAACAAGACTCTTGTATGTTAAATGAAATCATAGAACGGGTCTCTAGTATGTTAAATAAAATCATAGAACGTGTCTCTTGTATGTTAAATTAAATCACCTGTCTAATATTGTGTACGTTTTCACGAGCCCATTGTAGGCACTTGGCATTGGACAGAGGTCAGCATGGTATGCAGCTACGCAGCCCCTTACAGAACAAACTGTAATGCACTGTGTGTTCTGACACCTTTCTATCAGAACCAAAACTTTTTCAGCATTTTGCGCCACAGGTAGCGTGTCTGCTGGATCGGACCACACGAGCCAGCCTTCACCGCTTTTTATTCCTTAAACCACTTTTGATAGGTATCTGATCATTGCAGAAACTCCCCACAAGAAATGCTCTGACCCATTCATCAAGCCATCACAATTTGTCCCTTGTCACAGTTCGCTCAGATCCTTTCGCTCGCGCGCATTTTCCCTATTTCGAACGCATCGACTTTGAGGACCAAATGTTCGCTTGCTGCCTAATATATCCCGCCCACTGACAGGTGCCAAGATAATGAGATTATAAGTGTTATTCACCCCTCAGTGGTCATTATTCTATGGTTGATCGTTGTATTACAGCATAGAACAGTATGGGAATGTGGAATGTGTAAGGAATGTGTAATGTGTAAGGAATGTGTCGTGAGGACGGGTCTAGCACAAGATAACAATGAGTCTATGAAATATGTATATGATTGAGTAATAGCTAAATTATTGAATCCATATAACATATACCACTAACACAGATATACAAACAGGTGACACATTTAAGGAGAAAAGTGTCTCTGTAAAATGTTAGGCCACCACAAGAGGCCAGAACTGCTTCAATCTGCCCTGGCGTAAATTCTACAGGACTGTTGAACTACTGCAGACTGCAGGTAATTAAATATGCAATAGATATTCCATCATTTGGTGTTTTAATTATGGTGGTCAAAAGTGCTGTCTAACAAAGTTACAAAAATGACAGTTGTTTCAATTTGGTTGAGATCTGAAGGTCATAGCATATGATGTGAGTACATACTCATCAAATCATTCAGTGACTCCCCTGGACCTGTAAACTGGGCATTGTCATCCTGAAAGAGTCACAATATTGAACCCGCTTTTAAAGTCACATAGATCTTCTTTCTTGATCCATAACTGAGGTCAGCTGAGCCGGATCAGCATTTTGACATGCCAAAGCATAAAATGATGTAAATTACTTAGTTGTGTCATGCAGTACATGTGCATGTCAGCTTCTGTATTTATATGTTCCATTGTGTTTAAATATTATTTCTTTCTTTGTTACCTGCATTTTTCCTTTTTCAATTTATTTCTCCCTTTAGTCCTTTTCAGTCCTTCAAGCCATGTTGTTGCTTATTGGATTGTATTTCCTGAGTAACTACACATTTGAAATACAAACAAATGCCACATATAGCAACGAATAATGTAGATCCTTGTTGGATTGAAGTGTTTGCACGATTGAAGAGTTTGTTGGAGGGTCTATAGTATATACCAAAAGATGATGAAATATGCTGAGTAAACAGATGGCAACGTGGCAAATAGAATTCTCTGCCACATTGCCATGTCTCTCGATTGATCTAGGTTGGTAAATGAACTTGGGTTCCAGTGTTTCTGTGATCATTTCTTTTTTGCGGGGGTGGGGGGGTTGCAATTGCAAGTGTGTGTGTATGTTCCAGGTTTGGAAGCGTGCAGTACCGGTTTAGCCTGGCTGAGGTGCTGCAGAGCCGCACATCCCCTGTTGTCTCTCCAGGGAATTAAAGCGACTGTATATATGTGTGTGTGTGTGTGTTTGTGTGTGTGTGCGCTCGGCCCTGGCGCTCCCCTCCCGCGGTGAGATTGCATTGGCCGCTGTGTTATTGCTCTTTAATTATCAATTACGTCGGCCCATCTCTGGCAGGGGGAGCGAGGGAGGTGATAATGAATACAGAGTAGCCATTAGGATGGAGACCGGGCTCTCCGTCTTGGCCTGGGGGAACCGGGGAGGGGCTCGCGGGGGGGAGGTGGAGGAGGAACAGTGTGGGTGGGTGGTGGCTGGGTGGAGCAAAGGGAGGGGGAGGGGAGGAGATGGATGGTGTGCTAATGAAATAGACAGTCGCAGCCTAGACAAAAGAAGCTCAGCACATCTCTCTCTCTCTCTCTCTCTCTCTCCCTCTCTCATCCCTCGCTCTCTCTTACTAAAACACACACCCAGTCATCATTACTGCCCACACAGACACACACACACACAGCCACGCTCTCACACGCAGATAAACAAACAAGGTCTTCTTTCAGGGTCATCTTTGAAGCTGACAGTGGGTTTGTTTGAAAGCCTGATGCCCCACCCACAGCAGTACAGCATGGCTTTTATGTGTAAATATCCCATCATGGGCGAACTGTATCGTCTCCTTTTGGCAGCCTTCTTGCTGTTGATATTGGTCTTTCGTTTTGATGGGGAGCGTTGAGGCAGGAATTCAATCAAACCTTTCAAGCCCTCCGTTTAAATCATTGCACAGTGTCTTTGTTTACAATTTGCTACTTTCGGCGCAGGGTAGCTGACCTTCTAGTTGTAATGGAATACGGCCCCCAAAATATTAATATGACCATGGTGTGAGAAAACAAATATGACTATAGTTCTTAAATTTCATAGTTTCTCGACAATTCCGTGTTTAATGTTTAGTGTTTGAACATGTCAGTATGTTGCGTTGCACTGTCATTCGTTTGGTGTGGTCGTCATTGCAGAAGGCAATTGGTTCTTGATCAGCTTACCTGTTAAAACAAAGGTGAAAATACAAAACGGAACTAGATTTGGTTATATTAAATTCAGCGTGACATCAATAGGAATTCATTTTGGGCTGTGGGTGCACCCACACACATGAACACACACCTCTCCTCCAGCAGCTTCCTGGGGGAACCTTTGGTAGAATGTCAATTATAGAAAATGCAGCAGTCACTCAACCCTGTCCTGGCTGGATGGAAATAGAGAGTGGAGACAGTGCTCCATCATGTTTCACTGTCTGTCACTCATAATCAGCTGACTGTCTGGGAGTAAATGCTGCCATTTAGAATTTTAAAATAAACCGTTTATTATAATTTTTTAGGGAGGTGGTGTTTAAAAGATTGCAGCATATGAGCATGTATTTTCGTAGGTGTTGGCTAGCAGATATAGGCTAATTAATATGGTTGTGCCTCGTCTATTTTCTACGCGGTGCAATATAAACATTTGTAAAAATCTTAAGAACAAGGGAATGATACACATCCCATTTTTGGTTGCCTTTACAGCTTCCGACAATAAAATAATCAATTTCATAAATTAAATCACAGTAGGCTTCATGTTTCCACTTCCTTCGACTCGGTGCGGCAGCTTATACAGTGGGATGGATTAATTCACCGGTGAAATTATGAAAACAAAGATCAAATGTACACCGCATGTTTAATTTAGCTGACGCAATAGGGCAGAAATGTAATGCCTTACAGCCTATCAGTGGTATAGGCTGACTGTCGTCTGGAAATAAAACGCAGAGTGATAGATGATGCGCCCGGGCTTTTGTCTGTTCAGGGTATTTGGTTAGATATGTGAACACCATTTTCATTTTTATTCCTTTACATTTTGAAACGACAACACTCCCTCCGTTTGAGGAATTTGAAAAAGAATGGGCGAAATGGATTCAAGCGACCGTTTTTCTGCCTCGTTAAACACCCAAATGAATAAATTATACACAACCAAAAAAGGCAATATAAGTCACGTGGTACCGTCAAATGACTTATTCATGAATATGTGCAGCCACAGCCACCCATCTAAATTGTCTATTCATTCCCATGTCTCTCTCATCTTCGCTTGACAAGAGCATTCGCTGTCCTCTGTGACACCATTCTAAAATGGCGGTTTGTCTAAATGTGTTTTATAATGTTCAATTGCCCCAGTAAGTCTGTCTGGAAAATTAATATTTAACATCATAGACAAATCAGGTGAAGTTTATTGTGAACATTTTACAACCGACGCGATTGATGAAGCGATTTATCATACCTGCCCAGGCCAGGCTGAGACGGCACGTATCTAGTCGCTCAGTCATGAGCTGTCAACCTGACCTGGGGCTCTGCCAACGTCACTAAGCTGTCAACCTGACCTGGGGCATTGCCAACTCCGGCTCAGATGACCTTGGGTCATTCCCAATGTATTCTCATTCACTAGGTCTGTTATGATTCGGTTCCGTCTGTCCACCAAGGAGCAATCATAATCTACAGACTGTCCCACAGAAGACAGTTTAACATACAGGCTGTGGTGGAGACCAATTTTTTTGTCACATTTCAATTTGTTTTGAGAAATACAGTTTGGAATTGGCTTGTTTCTAATAAAACGGTTGAAATAAGTTTAGTCACAAGCCGAAACATACATTTTATAGACCAGTCATTGTTGGCCTAAACAAACGCAGGTGCTCTTGTCCTTGGCCGGAGCAATAGAGCTTAAAGGCACATGAGGTTGAACACGTGAATCTCCACTCCCACTACTTTACATGCAATGGAAAAATGTCATTCCTCACAACACCTACATTCAAAGAACTTTAACGACCCCACCGTTGCCCTTACAGTAAATAATTAACACATTTGACCTACTATTATAAAAGGGAAATATTTTTATTTTTCCTAATGCACTTTTAATTTACTCCGTCAAATCGCCCAAAACGAAATGTCTAGTTCGGCTATAGCCTATAACATTTTTCCATTTGTTGTATATGCTTATCAAATCAATTCCAGGTTTTAATTACTATGTTTTCTTATAAAAGAGACATGGTTCATTTCATTTAGCTGCTGATTAGTTCCTTCAATGGAATCATCTGTTCTCATAACTTGAGAGCTTAACATTATTTTACACAAAAGAAACGATTCACTTGGCATTACCGTCTTCATTTCCGGGCACAACAGCATCTATGTCATAAGGGTGAATGTGGCTAGTGAATTATAAGGCGAAAAGCTCATTTCTCCCAGATCCTCCGTCCATATTGTAAACTGTCAGGTGATTCTGTGACATTTCCATATGGTTAACACTGAACACTCCTTCTGCCAGATCCTGATGGGATAAAGGTAAAGTCAAATGTTCATTACACCTGCTGAGTGCTACATAGCTTAGAGGGTAAATTACATTTACATGCATTTAGCATCCAGCAAGAGTTACAGTTTGGGCTTTCATCCCAAGATACCCAGGTGAGACAAACAGCACGTCACAGCCAGAGCAAATATAGTTTTCTTTATTAAAGACAATTATATTTGCTACAGCTGTGCTGTGTTGTTTGTCAGTTAACACTAATCAGTGCTAGTTAAAAAAGAAGAATGCAGGGTCATGTATGTCTGTACAAGTAACAGAGACGGTTTACTAATGATTTTTAGGTTGTAGTTGAGCATTAGACTTTGATCTTGGGTTCAGGGTTCGTGTCATGTGAACAGTATGAGATCAAAAGAGAGAGAGACGTCTCAGACATTCACCTGGATCTTTCAGGTGTTCCCAGGTTGTAGATTAAGATGTGAGAGTCACTCTAGTGACGTTTTATACAAGTCAGATGCGTTCCAGCAGGGTTTGTCTTGACATCCCAAAGTGAAACGGAGACAACGGAGCAGACCTGCTGCAGGACATCAACGCCCTCATCCAAGACGCCCTGATTCTAGACGCCCTGATCCAAGACAGCGTCTCCGCACCATGTCAGTGCCATCCGAGCTTCTGGTTAAGACTCACACAGCAACTCCAATTTCACATTGTTCAGTGCAGAATGGCAATTACAAGGCATGAGTGTGTGTTGTATGAGCTGAGCACAAATCGTTGCTGTGTGTGTGTGTGTGTGTGTGTGTGTGTGTGTGTGTGTTTCTCTCTGCTTATGTGCCTATCACTTTTGGCTGCCTGTCTGTGTCAAAAATCTTCATTCTCCTGGCGCTCTGGGTTTTGGTCTGAGGAGCGGAGAGCATTAACAGCAGGGGGAGTCCATGATTATCCGCTCTCACACCCCTCCTACGACGACGGCAGGAGAAGATCCCCCAAGACAGGACTTAGAACAGTGGGGAGAACCCCCCCCGGACTGCAGTAGAATATAGGAGGCTGTCTGTCCCCTCCCACCACACTATCACACCACAAAACTCACCATGGAAGGAGAAAGAGAAAGATGAAAATATGTTTTTTAATGCTTGGTTAAATTCCACCGCAAACAAATTCCTTTTTTATTTGTATGGAGAGAAATATTAGTACATGGGAAATTATTTTAAACTCATGAACCTTTATGATTATTTAGGATTTCTGACATTTTTTATTATTATAAATTATTATTTTTGTAGATACGTTGTTCATAGTTTCTCCTCGCTTTTGCTATTGAAAACATTTTTGAGAGAGGCCAGGATATGGGGACCTGCTCCCAATCCAGGCCAGCTGTTCAGCGATGTCCAGAGAACTGTACTCCAGCCATCCTACCACACCCACATCCGACTCTCTCTTCCATTCTATCTGAATGCCTTTTTTACTGCCTCTCTCTCACTATAACTGCTCTTTCTCTCCTTCTTTGTCTCTACATTATCTTTCTCTCTGTCTATCTGGGCTTCTTCCTTCCGCTTCAAGTCGTGTACACACCCTTCTCTCTCTCGCCCTCTCTCCCTCCTCTCTCTCTCTCCCTCCCTCCCTCTCTCGCTCTCTTCCTCTCTCTCTCTTAATCTCGCTCTCTCGCTCACTCATCGTTACTCCCCACGACAGTTTCTCTCTGTCATCTCTGACTCATTCGGGCTCACTCTCTCTCTCTACCAGCCGACAAACACACATCTTCCCAAAAACAAGCTGGATGTGCAACGTCTGCCAGAAAGCCCAGTGAGATTGGCCCGGGGTTTTGACAAAGCACGCCATGCAGTAATAGCCTCGAGGTAGAAAAAAAATCAAAAATCTTCCCCAATTCGATCATTGAGCCGTGTTTCAGGAAATTGCATTTAACGGGCGGCAGGTCTGTTTGACGCTCAACCGCAGGGTGAGAAACCGCTCTCACGCCGTCTGCGTGGCGCGAGTGATTCGCCTGCAGATTTTCCAGCATACACACACACGCTGTCTTCATTATCAGCTCATGAAGGAGAGCCGACTTGACAAAGAGACCGGAGAGACTGAAAACCAGTCAGTTGCTCTGTTGGCCTGCATCTTTAATTTCCTTCTACCCTGTGGCTCAATATTGGTGACCATGACAGCACACACACACTTGGCAAACCACTTCAGCCGAGGTCTGTATCTTCTAATACTGCCTTGAGGATGTTGTGGAACTACAGTTTGTTACAGTTAAATGATCTGCGTTCCAAATAGTGCCATAACCGAAATGGTCGTATTTAGCAGCCTACGCAGGCAGTAGGGTGACATTTGGGAGAAGTCCATTGTGTTTTCAGATAATGGCTTCAATTTAGTTGTGCGCACTCTCTGCCCTCCTCCAAATCGACACAATGTGTACTTGTGTTTTTGTCACTAATCCCGAAGGCAGAGGGAGAGAGAGAGAAAGAGGAATTATGAGTCATTGTGAAGGAAACAATATTCGCTGTGCCATTTTCTCTCTCGCCGGTGCTCGTTTGAAGACATGTAGAGATGTAATTCTCCTAATGTTAGGTATTTGTAACTGGGGCTTTGCTTGGCTGGGAGACAGTGTCAGGCTGGGGATGCTGGAATGCTAGCAATGCCTGCCCCTTACCTACTACCCACCAACCACCATGGTCGATGCCAGGCGTGGGCAGCTGTGCCCACCAGGCACTCGTGCCCTAATGGCATATACTTTTCCTGCCACAAGTAAAGGTGGTGTTTGATTGTTTCTGTGTGTCTAGTCTGTGTGTGTTTGTGTATGTGTGTGTGTGTGCGCGAGGAGATAAAAGTAGATGTTCTACTACAGTTATTGCCAAAAATTTTGGCTCCCTGGCACTTTCAGTTGACACTTTTTCAATATTTCAGCGTTTTATCCTGAACTATTCCTGGGTGCTTCTGAACAAATCTGTAGTCCTCTTCCTGCTGGGAAGAGGATCATGACCCATCAGATCTAGTTTCCTGCTTAGGAAGAAAAAGAATCATTTTAATGACTCAAATCTCGTACCTTTCAAAAGCATGTCCATTACAGGGAACCCCCTGCCCACACGCATACAAACACAATGACCATCTGAGATATTTCTGTATTTTCTCCATTGTGTTTTATCTTTAAAATAGTGAAACACACATACGGGTCTCTGGAATTCTGGAACTTAATATGTTTATTGGTTCATGAATAGCTTTTTTTCATGCGTCATATTTCATGCTTTTGTGTGACTTTTGAGTCCAATGTTTTATTCATATGTCAGATAATATGTGTTGAAACTCTTTACTCTTGTGTGAGACGCCTGAGGTTTTGTCAATGTGGTGTGAGAACGTAGTACGCGCTCACGAAATGTGTTAGTCGTCGGGGAAAAAAACATTTAGCTCTTTGCGCGCATGAAGTGGGGCTTTCTTTACTATGCGGCAGGTTGCACATGTATAGCCTTGAACGTACACATGCGTGGACTTTCCTCTCTCTTTTTTTCGGCGTGTCAGAGCTGGGGTTAACCGGGCTTCTGATACACTGGGTCTGTTGACAGAAGCTAAACAATCGTGTGGTGGCCGGGTCTTTTGTTTCTGTCAGAGCTAGCTGTCTCGAGATGTCTTTTGTCTTTGTCTGTTTTCCTCTGAGTTGAAACCATGCGTAAACCTTGCGGTTACGGCCATGGGGGATCTTCCCACTTCCTTTCATCGCGAACTGAACCACACAAACACAACCAAACGTATGCTAATTAAGTGCATACAGTGGGCTGCAATAGTTCAACTTCAAATGACTCACAAATCGTCTCCAGAAAAATGTGTTGGAGTATTTGATCTCCACTGTTTTTTTTTCACTGTAATATTACATAACCTTTAATTTTATCCATACTCTAATATATTATTTTCAATTAAACAGACATGGCATTGACCATATTATTGGCAACTTAGTCTCTTCATATTTGGTAACTTCCTACAACTCTAAACGGGTAGTTTCGCCTGGTCTTGTGAAATCTGCTTCAGATCTCCAGTTTAATTTGAAGGATACTTTCCAACTAATGTGTCAAAATGTTGCCACAGTATTTTAGTGGATTTCAGATCTGAAGTAATCGCTGGCTACTTCAGGACAGTCCTGTGTTTTGTCTTGAAACATTCCTGAGTGCTTTTAAGTGTGCTTGTGCTTGTACTCCGACTGCATGAACCATGACCTTCAATAAGGAACCAGTTTTCTGTTTCTTTAAGGAACGCCTTGTTATTCTCACACCTTCAAGGCAACCAGTGGCGACGCCAACGAAGCTAAGCAAAGTAACCCAAAAACATGACTGAGCCTCTCCACCCTAACAACGTATCGTTAGGAAGACGTTTCGTTCTTCTTTAAACGGGTCATTTCTTCTGTATTTTGACTTCATATCAACCTGTCACAGGCCATTGTCCCCAAGGGAGTGTGCCATATTCAAGGTGTGTTTTGTCTAATTACAGTCAGACTTTTGTATGTCTCTCCCTCTCTCTCTTTCAGCAGGGTTTTATTCCTAATCATTTGTTCGGTTATAAAAAAAAACATCAAACTTTCGCTCCCTGTGTAAATGCAGCAGCGCACGCATACGGGTCTACCGAAAACCGGTTGGTTGTACACGCCCGTGTGCGGATTGGTGCGGGCGTGTGGTAAGTGACGGTCCTGCTTAAGTGTGTGTTGATATTTATCATGTCAATACTAGCTATGCACTCGCATTTCAGCGTGTGAGGCCAGGGTCTGGGTGAATGCCAACGCTGTGGAATCCATCTCGTCATGGTGTGGTGGCTCAGCCGCTCGACAACCCGGAGAGACGCGTATTATATTTAGATATCTATCTCTGGCTTTGGTATTTCCCACCTCTCTGTTGACATGGAGAGTTCGTTTCTGCCCTTTTCGGTTCCCTTATTTGGCTTTTAGTTGTTGTTTTTTTTGGTTTCCCGTTGTTGGCAAAGAGGTTTCTGTCTGTGTGCTTTTAGCAAAACAAGATTTCAAATCAAAATGGTGGGATTGTCACAATTAATTCTGTACCCCTTTCTCCTATAATCCACCTGTACCCCTTTCTCCTATAAAGCACCTGTACCCATTTCTCCTATAATCCACCTGTACCCCTTTCTCCTATAATCCACCTGTACACCTTTCTCCTATAATCCACCTGTACCCCTTTCTCCTATAATCCACCTGTACCCCTTTCTCCTATAATCCACCTGTACCTCTTTCTCCTATAATCCACCTGTACCCATTTCTCCTATAATCCACCTGTACCCCTTTCTCCTATAATCCACCTGTACCCCTTTCTCCTATAATGGACCTGTACCCCTTTCTTCTTTAATCCACCTGTACCTCTTTCTCCTATAATCCACCTGTACCTCTTTCTCCTATAATCCACCTGTACCCCTTTCTCCTATAATCCACCTGTACCCCTTTCTCCTATAATCCACCTGTACCCCTTTCTCCTATAATCCACCTGTACCCATTTCTCCTATAATCCACCTGTACCTCTTTCTCCTATAATCCACCTGTACCCCTTTCTCCTATAATCCACCTGTACCCCTTTCTCCTATAATCCACCTGTACCCCTTTCTCCTATAATCCACCTGTACCCATTTCTCCTATAATCCACCTGTACCCCTTTTTCCTATAATCCACCTGTACCCCTTTCTCCTATAATGGACCTGTACCCCTTTCTTCTTTAATCCACCTGTACCTCTTTCTCCTATAATCCACCTGTACCTCTTTCTCCTATAATCCACCTGTACCCATTTCTCCTATAATCCACCTGTACCCATTTCTCCTATAATGCACCTGTACCCCTTTCTCCTATAATCCACCTGTACCCCTTTCTCCTATAATCCACCTGTACCCCTTTCTCCTATAATCCACCTGTACCTCTTTCTCCTATAATCCACCTGTACCCATTTCTCCTATAATCCACCTGTACCCATTTCTCCTATAATCCACCTGTACCCCTTTTTCCTATAATCCACCTGTACCCCTTTCTCCTATAATCCACCTGTACCCCTTTTTCCTTTAATCCACCTGTACCCCTTTCTCCTATAATACACCCAACCTTGATACAATGTGATGAAAAAAATAAAATAACCGTTCCTGAATGTATTAGCTTGAAAATATGAATAATTTTAAACAAACACAAAGACATATAATCAACTAAAGAGACATCATGAGGGTTACATATAAAATCTGCTCCCTATTGTACCACGTTCTACTGGAGCTACTTGGACCAATAGGGGCTCATCTTTTTGCCAGACAAATCGGCTCCGTCATAAGTAGCCATGCAAGAAATGCATTACTTACTGCAGTCAGGCCTCCCCAAAGGAAATTAGCCAGTTTATTCTGACTGACAGCTGTTCTTCCCATACACTGTCTCCCTGTATTACCCCCCTCCCACACACAAACACCCATCACCTCAACCCCCCTCTATGTAGCAACCCCCCTTGAGAATAACTCCTCAATCAAATGGACCTAAAAATATCCCAGGCACACTCCATCGCTTCCAAGACCCCCTGCCCTGTCCACTGATCCATTGAAACACACACACACCCTGACCCACTAGCACACATCTCATACTAGCCAATCCCTAATCGGCTAACTGGTGGAGCAACACTCCAGCTAGTTCTAGCCTCGCGCTAACACCAATGTAGCTAACTTCACTGTGAAGTCGGAAACATATATATTGTGAGCGATGTCTTAGCCACGTTAGCTAAATTAGGCATTCCATCTAAATCACTGGAGCGTTGCTACCGAATGGGGATGGCAAGCTAGGCTAACGCGACGCCTTTAAATGCTTTAGATGTCACAGCCAGCCTAATAAGCTCATTAGTCAGTCGACTTAATGAGGTGCGATATTTAAAGAGATATCAGTAAGTGGCGGCGGGGGTGGCCGGGCATCTCTAGGTGGAGGTGGAAACTAAAACAAAAGACTCCCTTTAAAATACATTTTTGGTGTGAGCTGATTTCGCCAGGCCTGGTGAATAGGTAGCTATTGGTTGGCAATAAATGGGGATACTCTGGGGATACTCTGCTTTAACAGTAGATGAGCCATTCCAAGATTAATCAGAGAGAAAAGGGCAATCGTTTTCAGGCAAATATAAACATATAACTTTTGACATGCACGCTTTGATTGGATAGCGAAACATAGCATAGATTTAAACATGTTATGAGAGTTTCGCAATGGTAAATATCTCCGTAACACATCGTTGCAGAAGTGACAGAAAAGCTAACATTGCACAAACAATGGATCCCACTCTGCTAAACGACGCAAGTCTCGATTGGCGTGGCAGACGGCAGACAGACGGACTGGGATAATGCCTGTGGGACCTCTATGACGAGACAGACAAGAAGAAAATCATTACCCTGAAGCAGGGGTATGGAAGAAAGGGGCGACCTTTTTCCCGGAAATGTAAACAAATAACTTTTGAGATTCATGCGTTGATTGGACAGCGAAACATAGCGTTGAATTAAACGTTTTCTCCCCGAAAAACCTTTTTGTTGCTTTCCTCATATATTTCATTATTATGAATGTACTTTTTTGATGCAATTGTTCTCCCTTACCGCCCTACTGACATTTTCAAGCAATCAACAATGTAGATGCAGCCAATTATTTTCAGTAAAAAAAAGATAGAAAATAACAATGATGCGATCATTCGATTGTAGTACGCGATGATAGGTTCGGAAATTAAAACGTTAAAGGGATGCTAAAACGGCTGGTTGTGAAAAACATCATATTGATTTATTGATCAGCCGGGCTGTTACCACACTATTTGGAGCGGGAGAATTGATCTCTTTCTAATGGATCGATTGAGCAAAAATGCTAACAGGGTCACAACGTCTTTGTCTCAGATGGTCGACTGTGTGCCTGTGCGTTTGTGCGCGCACGTGTGTGTGTGAGTGTGTGTTTATTCGGGTGGATGTGCAACGTGTGTGTGTGTGTGTGTGTGTGTGTGTGTGGTTACCGTGGTGCTCCTAAACCTCTGACCTTTCCATGTCCTGATAGCATCCCCGGGGATGGTGGAAAAAGGGGAGGAGGTGTCTATGTTTTTCCACAGGAACTGAAGTAGATGTCACCAGTTCACCAGGTAAGAGCGAAAACAGAGGCTGTATAAGGAAGAAAAGAAAAGCCGTTGTTGACTGGCTCTATTGTTCAGAACCTCATTTGTGGAGAACACAGAATAGTGTTTTTTCTCAGTTCATTGACGTGCCTTATAAAATGTATTTGGTAACGACAATTTGACATTTGTTGACTCATTTCTCGGGGGAACGACGGTTCTTTTTGTGTAAATTCTTTGTTAGGGAAAAGCAACGCTTCAACTCAGCCGAAGAACAATACAGAATGCAGGCATTTGCTTACACATGCACGCGCGCGCACGCGCACACACACACACACACACACACACAAATACAGACACACACACACTCTGTGTATTTTTGCCCTCTGAAAGCAGCCTAGTGTTGATGGCAGATTTAATTGTCCGGGCCAAAGGTCAATGTAAACTGCACGCCTCACAGACAATAAGTGCTAGTGTTACCAGGCCCCGCAACGTGTTAATGGAGGGAAGAGAGCGAGACCGGGAGAAAACGAGAGAGAAAAGGAGCGAGAGAACGGGTGACTCTGTCGCTTCCGTCGTACAAATCATCCCCCTCCATTTCCCATTTCCTCATCCATCACCATCACTCCTCGCTCTCGTCTCTCTCCATCTTCGATCACTGCCTGGCCAATTTACTCGGCTCTCATTTTTCTCTCCTCCGCCACTGCCATGTGCTTTTGTCCTCCTACTCTCTCTCTCTCTCTCTCTTTTCCTCTCTTTGTCTTTCTTTTCTCCGTGCCTCTCTTCTAGCTCTTTTTACTCTCGCTGTGTCTCTCTGTGTCCCTTGTCAATCTGTGTCTGTGTGTGTTATTATGTGAATGATGTGTGTTTATGTGTGGACACAAACCCTGTGGACAACTAAAAGGGACAACCAATCAAAACCGGGAAACCAGTCCAGCATCATCTGTCTCTACCCAAACGTGATACACACTCCACACACACACGCAAAGTGCCACAGGCCCAATAGCACACGAAGCAAATTGATAGCCCGGAACCTTTTCCGAAATTCTTTCAACCAAAACAAATTCATAGGCATCGTTTGGTTTGTGCAATAGTTTGTTCTGTTGTCACGTCATAACATTTTCAATTTCGTGGTAAAACCTTTTCTCTATCCACTCTTTAACCAAAATGGAATGTGCATGTGAGTATCTGCAGGTGAGTATTTGGCAGTAAGGTGTGGACGTTGTACATTGCTCTTCTAATTAGGGCGAATCCACTAACCTGATTGACTGTGGATAATGTCATCGGAATGACTGAGATGTCGACTGTAAATATTTCACGGAGCCTGTTTTACTGTAAGGTTTAATGACACAAGTTATGTCACTTACGGGAGCTCCCTCTGACTAAGTTGTTCCCAGATTCGTCAGAGGGAGTACCCGTAAGTGACATAACTTGTGCATTTGCCATGTGTTTCCCCTGAACAGATATCCCCAAACATTTCACAAGGTAAAGGATTGTATGCGGTGAAATAAAAATAAATCAACTAAAGATTAGAAAAGTATAGTAAGCCTGTTCTTCTGGGATATTAATGCTCTTGAGTAACAATTGGATCAAATAATTTAATGAAGTAATAATGTTGGTTGAATTTTATGGTAAATACTGTAAATATGGTTTCACAATATCATTTCTTGTTGACTAAATACAGTGATTCAACTCCAAATGTATGTTACTCCTTGACGTTTGGTTAATCAAATCTGACTGAAATCAAAGGAAAAATTCATATTAATTTAGATTAACTATACACCGATCAGCCATACCATTTTAATGTGGGTAGGATATATTCGACTGTCCTTAAAGTTTATATGTTAAAAGCAGGAAAAATGGTGAGTAAGTGGTCAGTAGGGGAGACCAGGGACAGTTGAAACAGTTTTGTGATTTTTTCAAATAATCATTAATTTTTCACAAATGCATTTTCATTTTCAATATATGTAAATGTAATTTGAGACAATATTCAAATGAATATGCAATAATCCAGATTGCATTTCAATGTTGTCTCAATTAATGATCACGCCTTTGTGAAATTGCATTATCATTTTAAAAGACTCTCTTATGGGCGTCCATATTTGTGTGCCCAATTTTTTTCAGAACCAAGCCCAGAGCCAAACCTCCCTTGACATGGAGTAGCTCTCCAGGCACACAATGCAAACTTAATCTTTATCATAATTCGTCCTGAATTTTCTCATGAATCCTGAGGACACACCAGGATGCACTATGGGAAATAGGAGGGCGATATTCTGCTGGGAAACCTTGGGTCCTGACATTCATGTGGATGTTTCTTTGACACGTACCACCTACCTAAGAATTGTTGCAGACCACGTACACCTTTTCATGGAAACGGTAATTCTTTGTTGGCATTGGGCTCTTTCAGCAGAATAAAGAGCCACAAAGTAAAAATGATTCAGAAATGGTTGGTGGAACACAACAACAAGTTCAAGGCGTTGACTTGGCCTACATTTTCCACAGATCTCAATCCAGTCGAGAATCTGTTGGATGTGCGGACAGTTTCAGTTTGGTAATTATGAAGAGTCTTGTATAAGGTTTCGGTCAAAAAATCTAATATAATCTTTGCTAAATGTTTTTTTAACATGTTGTTTGTGTATTTTTTGTTTTGTAGAAGTCTTTGAAAAATGTGTGAGGGAACGACACCTATTTCTGTTAGTTAAATTACACAATAAAATCTCACTTGACAACATGATTTTAAACCTGTTTAACCAGAGCGTGACACAAACAGGAATGAGCATTGACTGTACCATATTATAGCATCCTGCATCCAGCCCGGTCCATAATCTCACTCCCACCTCCAAACACACACACACACAAACACGCACGCACGCACACACACACACGCACACACACACACCTCCTCCCCTACTATCCCTGTGGTCTCCAGTCTCCCTTTGCCACTCATTAACCCTGTCACGTTTACGGTGTGAATTAAACAATTCCACCGATGCATCCCCACGCACGTGAGACCTCCAACCCCGCCCCGCCCCCCCCTAAACACCCTCTTTGCCTGGAGACAAACAGGGTCTTGGCTCCCCCCATAATCCCCGACCATCCCAGTCCCTATCTGTCCCTGTGTTGCGGTCTGAATAAGCGGGGCCAAGGCCCAGGTGGTCACATGGTCTCACAGGAATGCTTTGGACGGGTCTCTTGTTAGATGTGGTTGATGGCAGCTCCTGACGTTTCCTACTGCCTCCTGAAACAGGGAAACAACTGCTCGGTGCTCGTGTCCAGACACACACATTACAAAACCCATAGGGTGAAACCCACAGCGTGCATTTTGTAGAAAAAGATCTTTGTACAACTGATCTCTCATACATTTATTTTCTTGTATTATATTATTGAGATAATTTTTGTCATCTCGAATGTTAAAATACCTTAATGCTGATTTTTACATTGTTAATTATATATATTTAGTTTAAGTAAGGAATCCCCACCATTACAGTACAATAAAATGTGACAAACAAGTGGGAGGGAATACTGGCAATGTCTTTCAACTTGGAGCCAAAAAGACCGGACGGTATGAAGGGAATCAGAGAGCTCCTGGACAGGGTCAGATCTCCAGACAAGTACACCTTCCTTGATGTAGCAGGTGTAAATATCATTATCGACCCACAAAGAAATGCATAGACAATGTGGGGGAAACTGTGCAGCAATATCTAAAGATGGATGGGTGGATAACCAACAGTTAAGTGTAACTTAGGGTTACGGTTAGGCATCACCGTACTGGTGTTAGGGTTAGGAACACGGTTATGGTTAGATATAAGGTTAGGCATCACCGTACTGGTGTTAGGGTTAGGAATACGGTTATGGTTAGATATAAGGTTAGGCATCACCGTACTGGTGTTAGGGTTAGGAATACGGTTATGGTTAGATATAAGGTTAGGCATCACCGTACTGGTGTTAGGGTTAGGAATACGGTTATGGTTAGATATAAGGTTAGGCATCACCGTACTGGTGTTAGGGTTAGGAACACGGTTATGGTTAGATATAAGGTTAGGCATCACCGTACTGGTGTTAGGGTTAGGAACACGGTTATGGTTAGATATAAGGTTAGGCATCACCGTACTGGTGTTAGGGTTAGGAATACGGTTATGGTTAGATATAAGGTTAGGCATCACCGTACTGGTGTTAGGGTTAGGAACACGGTTATGGTTAGATATAAGGTTAGGCATCACCGTACTGGTGTTAGGGTTAGGAATACGGTTATGGTTAGATATAAGGTTAGGCATCACAGTACTGGTGTTAGGGTTAGGAATACGGTTATGGTTAGATATAAGGTTAGGCATCACCGTACTGGTGTTAGGGTTAGGAATACGGTTATGGTTAGATATAAGGTTAGGCATCACCGTACTGGTGTTAGGGTTAGGAATACGGTTATGGTTAGATATAAGGTTAGGCATCACCGTACTGGTGTTAGGGTTAGGAACACGGTTATGGTTAGATATAAGGTTAGGCATCACCGTACTGGTGTTAGGGTTAAGAACACGGTTATGGTTAGATATAAGGTTAGGCATCACCGTACTGGTGTTAGGGTTAGGAATACGGTTATGGTTAGATATAAGGTTAGGCATCACCGTACTGGTGTTAGGGTTAGGAATACGGTTATGGTTAGATATAAGGTTAGGCATCACAGTACTGGTGTTAGGGTTAGGAACACGGTTATGGTTAGATATAAGGTTAGGCATCACCGTACTGGTGTTAGGGTTAGGAACACGGTTATGGTTAGATATAAGGTTAGGCATCACCGTACTGGTGTTAGGGTTAGGAACACGGTTATAGTTAGATATAAGGTTAGGCATCACCGTACTGGTGTTAGGGTTAGGAACACGGTTATGGTTAGATATAAGGTTAGGCATCACCGTACTGGTGTTAGGGTTAGGAATACTGTTATGGTTAGATATAAGGTTAGGCATCACCGTACTGGTGTTAGGGTTAGGAATACGGTTATGGTTAGATATAAGATTAGGCATCACCGTACTGGTGTTAGGGTTAGGAATACGGTTATGGTTAAATATACGGTTAGGCATCACCGTACTGGTGTTAGGGTTAGGAATACGGTTATGGTTAGATATAAGGTTAGGCATCACCGTACTGGTGTTAGGGTTAGGAATACGGTTATGGTTAAATATACGGTTAGGCATCACCGTACTGGTGTTAGGGTTAGGAACACGGTTATAGTTAGATATAAGGTTAGTCATCGCAGTACAGAGATTAGGGTACAGATGTAGATTTGAGTAAGGTTACAAAAACATAAAAACACCTGTCACATGCTGTCACATCCCTGACCACAAGGCTTCAGTAAACAGCCACACGGTTTAACGATAAATATGTTCGCAACTGCCCCTAGTGGTCGGGTTCACACGGTGATCAGCACTCCTCATATGAAGACACTAAACGTAATCGTGATGTCACGAGTGGCGAACCTTTTTTTCCCACTACGGGTATTTTAGTGGGGTGCACAAAGTGTAGTTTGTTTGCATTTGGCACAGCTGTTATTAGTTTCGGTGATTAGCTTGACTTTTTTGTTCACTGGGGATTTAGGCAGTTTAATTTTACGTCATGTTCTGAATAGGTGGCTGTTATGTTCCATGTCGCTGTTCGTTTGTTATGGTAGTAAGTCGCTAAGTATGCACATCTTTTATTTCAACTAGTGTACATGTTTTATTCGTTCGTTGCTACATGTTTGTTTTTATCCAATTGAAA
>CM055741.1:12791878-12806878 GCA_029465975.1 Dallia pectoralis | reverse complement strand
TCAGAAGTTATAAAACAAAAAAACTAAATGTGATTTTCTTACAGGAGACACATAGTGATGTCAACAATGAGGTTGACTGGGGTATGTGGTGGGAAGGGCAACATGTCCTTAGTCATGGCACTAATTTTAGTGCTGGGGTGGCCATTTTGTTTTCCTCAGGTGTAGGGGTGACAGTGGTATCAACTACTGAGATTGTGAAGGGCAGGGTTTTATTGGTGAAGGCAAATGTTATGGGCGTTTTGTTTAATTTTTTAAATATTTATGCACCAAATGATGGTACAGAGCGTATTGCTGTTTTAGAGCTGGTCAGAAAAGCCTTAAGACATTGTGGACATGGTGGGTGCATGGTGGTAGGGGGGGATTGGAACTGTACTGTCAACTTTCATGTTGACCGCACTAGTGAGGAACCTCACTTACAGTCTGCTACTTTCCTGTCTAGTGTTTTAACAGAGTTTAAACTCTCTGACGTTTGGCGGGTTCAACATGCAGGAGTTAGGCAATACACCTGGTTAAGGGTGAATGCTGGTCTAGTTAGTGCAGCTAGACTAGATAGGCTGTATGTGTCTGAGCTCTTTAGTAGCAGAACTGTGCAGTGTCACATTACTCCTGTTGGGTTTTCAGATCACCATATTGTTACTGTTGAAATTCATATGTCATGTCCAAAACGGTCCTCGTCTTATTGGCATTTTAATGTTAAGTTATTACAGGATTCCATGTTTTGTGAGAGTTTTTTATTTTTCTGGGAACAATGGAGGTCTGTGAAGGGGAGCTTTGAGTCCTTAAAACAATGGTGGGAGGTTGGAAAGGCCCAAATTCGAATTTTCTGTCAACAGTATACTGCCCTGTCTAGTGTGGAAATTAGAAGGGCGGTCAGAGCTCTTGAGCAGGAAATTATGTCTATTGAGCAGACTTTGCTTGCTCAAAATGACCCGGGACTGATTACATGCTTGAAGGGTAAAAGGTATGAATTGAGGTCTTTTTTGCACGAAAAAGTGAAGGGTGCCTTGATTAGGGCTCGTTTCACTACCCTTAAAGATATGGACGCTCCCAGTGCCTTCTTTTTTAATTTAGAAAAGTCAACGTCTCAATGGAAACCTATGGTCTGCCTCCGCCTCCCAGACGGCAGGATGACTGCCGACAGTGGGGAGATGCGGCAACATGCTGTGGATTTTTATTCTGCCCTGTACAAGGCTGAGGACTGTGATCCAGTGTGCACTGGTCAAATATTACATGGCCTTCCTCAGCTGGACCCTGACCAAAGAACCGCTTTAGACTCTGACATTACAATGCAGGAACTGTCCACGGCAGTAATGCAGCTCTCCTCGGGCCGCGCCCCCGGTGTAGATGGTTTGCCAGCGGATTTTTATAAATATTTTTGGAAGTCGATTGGGGAGGACTTTTACGCAGTGGTGTGTGAGTCCTTTCGTGAGGGTTCTCTTCCGGCATCCTGTCAACGGGCTGTGCTTTCTCTGTTACCAAAGAAGGGCGATCTAACACTTTTAAAAAACTGGCGACCAGTTGCTTTATTGTGTACAGAATATAAAATTGTGTCCAAGTGCCTCTCAAACAGGCTAAATGAATATCTGGGGCTGTTGGTCCATAGGGATCAGTCATACTGTGTACCTGACCGCTCAATTCTAGATAATTTGTTTTTAATTAGAGATGTTTTAGATGTTTGTAAGGGTCTTAATGTTAATGTGGGATTGCTTTCCTTGGACCAAGAGAAGGCATTTGACCGGGTGGACCACCGATATCTGCAAAATACCATGAGGGCATTTGGGTTTGGCAAGGCCTTTCTGTCTTGGATCCAGTTGCTGTATGCTGGGGCGTCATGTTTGGTGAAGGTGGGGGGTGGTTTTAGCTGCCCCATTCCTGTCAACAGAGGCATTAGGCAGGGTTGCCCGATCTCTGGACAACTATACTGTCTGGCAATTGAACCCATGCTCTGCTTTCTGCGGGCTAGGCTTAGTGGTTTTTCTGTGCCAGGGGTTGTCGGGAGTCCGGCGATAGCACTGTCCGCTTATGCAGACGATGTCACTGTTTTTATTTCAGGGAGCAAAGACATTGAGGCACTCTCGAGTGCTCTGCGTGTGTATGAAGGAGCCTCCTCAGCTAGGGTAAACTGGGAGAAGACTGAGTCACTATGGGCAGGGCCGTTTAATTTTGAGGCCGCTCCACAGTTGCCAGGGGGACTTCAGTGGGGCAGGGAGGGGCTTAAGACCTTGGGGGTTTTTTTAGGCTCTGATGACTTTCAGAAGAGGAACTGGGAGGGTTTAGCGGAGAAGGTGTGTGCCAGATTGTCCAAGTGGTCGTGGTTGCTACCTCAGTTGTCCTTTAGAGGAAGGGTTCTGGTGACTAATAACCTGGCCGCCTCCACGCTGTGGCACAAGCTGGTGGTTTTACAGCCGCCTGAGGGCTTGGTGAAAGTTCTCCAGAGGACCCTAGTAGACTTTTTCTGGTCAGGACAGCACTGGATTAAGGCTGCATCTTTATATCTGCCACTCCATGAGGGTGGTCAAGGCCTAGTGGACATCTCTGCACGGATCATGGCTTTCCGACTTCACACGGCTCAGAGACTGTTGTACGGCAGCGGTGCTGGCTGGATGGATACATTTCCTAATGAGGAAAGCGGGGAGGTTGGGCTTGGACAAGCACCTCTTCCTCTTGAAGATAGACAGAGTGGACTTGTCTGGGCTGACTCCCTACTATGAGTCTGTGATGCAGGCGTGGAAGACATTCGATGTGTCTCGGGCAGCAGATTTGCAGCCGGGGATGTGGCTGTTTGAAGAACCCCTTTTTCATAACACTGTCCTCCAGTCTCAGGTGTTGAGTTCCACCAGCCTACGTACATGCCTGCTGGGAGTGGGGTGCACTAAGCTGGGTCATATGATGCAAAGTATGGACAGGTCGTTAGAGGTGCTGGCTGAAAGAGCGGGAATCCGGTCTATTCGCCTGCTAAAGAAAGCCGTGGCTGAGGTTTGTTTGTCATTGCCTGTGTCATATCGCACATTCGTAACAGACACCTCTAACTCTGATCGGTGGACTGAGGGGCTGGGTTACGTGGTTCCAGCACTGGAGGTGAGTGCTGCTGCAGGGGTGCAAAATATCATATGTTGAACTGGAGATATTGCAGCGTGTTTCAGTCGCCATAAACTACGCTTTAAACTAGAGAATCAGGTGTAAGGATTCCAAAAAGGACAAAGTACAGATGGAATGAACAGGTGAGTTTGAGCAAAATTCTAACTTTATCTAGGCCTATATGAGATAACAGCTAACTAGCTACTTGGCTATATGGTTAATGCTAACATCAACATTAGCTAGATAGCTATTTACGTCTGAGCCATGTAAGAAGACAACACGTAACTAGCGCTTGTTAACAATTACTTATCTTTTATCTGCATCTTTTGTTTTTCAGGTAACTGGTAGCTACAGTTACTAATTAGGCAATGTTGCTAAGTAGCTTGTTTGTAAGAGACAGGGAACAAAAAATGAACATGTACTTTATCCTAATAACCCATGTAGCCACTAGTTTGCTGATAATTTTTTTTCTCTTGATGCTGTGTGTTATAAATTCTAACACGCTGGGTGTTTATAAGATGTTGCATTTAACGGCTATAGTATAAATTAAACGATGTACCTTACCCTTTCTCATTTCTTCAGGCTTCAGAGGAAGTTAATGTCAATGCAGAATACTCTGTATCTGATCCCAACAGCAAAGAGGGAGACATACCCAATCTCAGTAATGAAGAGGATGATGACATACACAACCCCAACAGCATGGAGGACAATGTACCCGATCCCAGCAGTGAAGAGGAAGACGTAACTGATCCCAGCAGTGAAGAGGAAGACGTAACTGATCCCAGCAGTGAAGAGGAAGACGTACACAATACGAACAGTGAATGGGGCGACAATTCATCTGCCTTGGTATGTTTCACGCAAGCGTGTATTTGGAATCCTAATTTAATATTGCGCAATTTCACAAATTCCGATAAAAGGTTAAATATATTAATCATGTTTGCTTGTTGTCTTGTGTTTTTTTACAGGGCATGCTAGGGAGAAATTTGAAGAAATAACAGTGCAAGATGTCCAGAGGATCTTGCACAAGAAGTGCAACAAGGAATGCTTCAGACAAGTAAAGGCAGAAAAGATGTGAGCATGCATTTCATGTACAAAAATGAAGCATATTGTTAAATAAAATAACCATGTTTATTTTAACATTTAGAGTTCAAAATAGTTCTACAATGTATATATCAACATTTTAAGTGTTCATAGCTGGTTTATCCCCCTAATGTAGCTTTGACAATATTATCTCATGAAAATATTTATGAAAACACACACATTGTGTGTCTTGCCTCAAGATTTATTTAGGTATTTTGAATATGTACTGTATTTCCTTTATTTTAAAGATGTTAATTACACTTGAAGACAAAAGTATATTCTAAAGTTTCAAGTGGAACTCCTACCAGACACATGGCACTGATTGTTAGAGTATTGTTTAAGGTTCACTTGACAAACATGGCTTGTACAGTTATACTATGTGTTTAAATCTATTAGTAAATCATAGTAAATTAACATTTATTAGGTTTACTTCTTGAAGTACTTACATGAGTTGAAAGTGCACTTGAAAGTATTCAAATGTATACTTAAGTACTTCAAGAAGTGTACTTCATGAACTGAAAGTGCACTACACAGGTTACTTTTAAGTATACAAAAGTATACTTTTAAGTACTTTAAGACATCATAAACTAAAAGTACACTACACGGGTTACTTTAAAAAATACAAAAGTATACTTTTAAGTACTTTGAGAAGTCTACTTCATAACTAAAAGTACACTACACGGGTTACTTTAAAGTATTTAAAGGTATACTTAAAATAAACTAAGTGTACTCTAAAGTGTACTAAATAAACTAAAAAGTGGGCCAATTTAGTCTACTTAGTATAAAAATAGTATATAAATAAGTACTTTAGTACCTTAATAATAGTATACTTTTTAAACTTAAGTATACTCACAAAAATGAACTTAAAGTATACTTTTGTTTCGTAAGGATACAGGCCATATAGGTCTTCTGTATTGCTTCTTTATATCCACAAATAAGACCTATATGTACATACAAGATGTCTCCAATCGCAGCTGTACTGTAAGCACTTTGGGTTCCTGATGAAGTCTGTTGAAGTATTGCGCTCTTACTCGTTGTATTTCGGTAACAGATTTGTTTTGGTGTTTGTGTATTAAGTGTAATACGTCTTTGACGTAGTGACTTAGTCGACTGCAGCAGCTGATCTGTGAGCACGTTTGAGTTGTTCCGAATTATTCTGAAAATAAAGATAGCCTGTTTATTTCCAATTCACGCATTTACCGTTGAGCGCAACATAAGTTCAACACTGTCTTAGTATGTTTGTCTACATTGAAGAAGTGGCCGGCAGCCAGCCGTGGGCAGATAGGCACATCTATAATTCGAATTCGAGGATTAACAAGTTAAATCGTTTTTTTAATGTTCAGTTTTTTGTCTTGTTTTTGTTCTATTTGATTGTTCTTAAGTAAATAAATAATGTACATTTCTACATTTTGGGCTTTTATTTATGTTGCATAGTAGTTATGGATTTCAATAATTTAACATATAGGTGCATATAGGTGCATATATGTTAGGTGCATATATGTTAGGTGCATATAGGTGCATATATGTTAGGTGCATATAGGTGCATATATGTTACTTTTTAAACTTAAGTATACTCACAAAAATGAACTTAAAGTATACTTTTGTTTCGTAAGGATACAGGCCATATAGGTCTTCTGTATTGCTTCTTTATATCCACAAATAAGACCTATATGTACATACAAGATGTCTCCAATCGCAGCTGTACTGTAAGCACTTTGGGTTCCTGATGAAGTCTGTTGAAGTATTGCGCTCTTACTCGTTGTATTTCGGTAACAGATTTGTTTTGGTGTTTGTGTATTAAGTGTAATACGTCTTTGACGTAGTGACTTAGTCGACTGCAGCAGCTGATCTGTGAGCACGTTTGAGTTGTTCCGAATTATTCTGAAAATAAAGATAGCCTGTTTATTTCCAATTCACGCATTTACCGTTGAGCGCAACATAAGTTCAACACTGTCTTAGTATGTTTGTCTACATTGAAGAAGTGGCCGGCAGCCAGCCGTGGGCAGATAGGCACATCTATAATTCGAATTCGAGGATTAACAAGTTAAATCGTTTTTTTAATGTTCAGTTTTTTGTCTTGTTTTTGTTCTATTTGATTGTTCTTAAGTAAATAAATAATGTACATTTCTACATTTTGGGCTTTTATTTATGTTGCATAGTAGTTATGGATTTCAATAATTTAACATATAGGTGCATATATGTTAGGTGCATATAGGTGCATATATGTTAGGTGCATATAGGTGCATATATGTTAGGTGCATATATGTTAGGTGCATATATGTTAGGTGCATATATGTTAGGTGCATATATGTTAGGTGCATATATGTTAGGTGCAAATAGGTGCATATATGTTAGGTGCATATATGTTAGGTGCATATATGTTAGGTGCATATAGGTGCATATATGTTAGGTGCATATATGTTAGGTGCATATATGTTAGGTGCATATAGGTGCATATATGTTAGGTGCATATATGTTAGGTGCATATATGTTAGGTGCAAATAGGTGCATATATGTTAGGTGCATATATGTTAGGTGCATATATGTTAGGTGCATATAGGTGCATATATGTTAGGTGCATATATGTTAGGTGCATATATGTTAGGTGCATATAGGTGCATATATGTTAGGTGCATATATGTTAGGTGCATATAGGTGCATATATGTTAGGTGCATATATGTTAGGTGCATATAGGTGCATATATGTTAGGTGCATATAGGTGCATATATGTTAGGTGCATATATGTTAGGTGCATATAGGTGCATATATGCACCTAACATATAGGTGCATATATGCACATATATGTACATATAATATAGGAAAACGGCCAATTTGATATATGTCACATATATTAAAACATATATCAAAACCTATATTAAAACATATATCTTTATATAGGTTCTTTCCATGTGGGACGTGTTGAGCACGCTTATTACAAACTCGTGAGAAACATCGATCTGTTCATGAGTATTTGGGGCATACAAGGGCTACTATGTGCAGTCACTGTGGAGGAAGATTTGGTGTTGAATTTTTAAGAATGTTCTTAATTTTGGTGTTTGTTTTTTAAGAATGTTCTTTGAATTTCTTGGTTTGTTTTTAGGACTGTTTGGAAATGTAGGTTTTGGTTTTATGAATGCTTTTTGATTTTGGTGTTTTGTATATGATGTTTTACTGGCATGTGGGTTCCTAGACCCAATAAAGGTCATTTAAACCTCAAACCTCTTTCTCTCTCTCTCTCTTTCTCTCTCTCTCTCTCTCTCTCTCTCTCTCTCTCTCCCTTGCTCTCTTTCGGTCTCTCCCCTTTCTCGGTTTTGCTGAGTGAGGAGCTAATAGCACAGGGGAGTCATGCGCGCACACACCAATATACACACACACACCAATACACACACCAATATACACACACACACACACCAATATACACACACACACCAATACACACACCAATACACACACACACCAATACTCACACACACACCAATACACACACACCAATATACACACACACACCAATACACACACACACACACACCAATATACACTCACACACCAATAAACACACCAATACACACACACACACACCAACACACACACACACACACCAATACACACACACACCAATACACACACACACACACCAATACACACACACCAATACACACACACACACACCAATACACACAGCGATACACACACACGCGCGCACACACCGATACACACCGACACAGACACACACACACCGATACACACGCGCACACACACACACAAACCAATACACACAGCGATACACACACGCGCGCACACACCGATACACACAGTCACACACACACCAATACACACAGCGATACACACACACACACCGATACACACGCGCACACACACACCGATACACACACACGCGCACACACACACACACACACAGCCATTCTCCAATTATTGGGGAGCCTCAACTGTATAATGATAGCCTTTGAGGGCTGGCGAAAGATGCTACGATTTTTATAAATAAAAGCCTGATACTCGACCGCGGGACTGAAATGAGACACTTAAGTACATAAGAAGCGCTACTTGAGGCAGGCTATGGGGTCCATGTTCAGCCCGTTTGTCCTCCGTGGGCCGAGCCAAAGAGGTCCAGAGTGCATATTAAACCAGTACCCCTACTGTACTGTTCTGCGCTAATCTTTCCCACAGTACATTTAACATGTAGGAACGCGTCTATACATTAGCAATTACCGTTCTGTTCACACGTAGAAACCTGATGTGTGTCATTTTTATTCCCGAACGCAGAACATCCACCCGCACGTGAAACTGGTGATTAGGCGTGATACATCACTATTACGTTAACCCATTAAAACCCTTTAGTGTGCGCCGCTCAGGGTTTCCTCTGTGGTGAAGCGGTGGTTACTCTCTCTGCGTGTGACAGGGTTAATGTCCATTATCTGTACCGTGTTTTATAATGTACGCCGCTCAGGGTCTTTCCACGGTCGAGTTGTGGTTTTGCTGTTCGGGGATTGCGGTCGAACGTGTGAGGCCCAAGGTTGAACTGCTTGCATAATGCAGCCAGTGGCAGCTGGCCCGGGTCCCTCACCTCCCTTCCTTCTCCTCCCTCTCCTCTCCTGTCTCCCCTACCTCTCCTCCCTCCCTCTCCCCTCTCCTCTCTCCTTTCCCCTCTCTCCTCTCTCCTCCCTCCCTCTCCTCCCTCCCTCTCCTCCCTCCCTCCCCTCCTCTATCACTTCTCTCCGCTCACAACTTTAATTAACTACACACACGACCCCAGAGAGACGAGGCCATGGGGAGACATGGAAAGAAAACAAAAATATTTTTGCTCCGACTGAAAATAGGAACATGGTTCCAGTAACAGGAAGGAGAAGTGTGTCAGAGTCTGTCTGGTGTGTGTGTGTGTGTGTGTGTGTGTCTCTGGTGTGTGTGTGTGTGTGTGTGTGTCTGGTGTGTGTTTGTCTGGTGTGTGTGTGTGTGTGTGTGTGTGTGTGTGTGTGTGTGTGTGTGTGTGTGTGTGTGTGTGTGTGTGTGTGTGTGTCTGTGTGTGTGTGTGTGTCTGGTGTGTGTGTGTCTGGTGTGTGTGTGTCTGGTGTGTGTGTGTGTGTGTCTGGTGTGTGTGTGTCTGGTGTGTGTGTGTGTCTGGTGTGTGTGTGTCTGGTGTGTGTGTGTGTGTCTGGTGTGTGTGTGTGTGTGTGTGTGTGTGGATGGATAACGATTCCCTGAATGACGTCAGGATGTATGTTGCAGCTACCTACGGGCTTTGCTTAGGTGTGTGTTGCTGCCAGTTGCCTTGGACCTGGAGGAGGAGGTGACTCACTACTACTGTCTGACTCACCGCTGTCGGCTATGAGGGGGGTATAATTCAAGAGATTTTTACTGGATATCAGGCGCTTTTCCAGTGAAACCTGTTCGTAGTGTTACGGGAAAAAACTGTGCCCTCTCTAGGATCTTGTTTTGTTATGTTTGAGGTAAAAAAAAATACCTTTCACCAGATCTTTCCGTTGATATTGATTCCGGTATGTCTCACAAAGTAAAGGTTGTCCAGAATTCGATGTTGGGAAACCAAGCATTTAATGACGGTAAAGTACTGAGGTTAGGCCTATACTTAAGGCGTAGATAAAAGCAAAAGGTTGGAAAGAAAGCGGTTACAGTAATACAAACACCCTAACTACATTCACTCACTATTAGCATTTACCAATTAGGCACTGATACATCACTATTACATTAACACATAACATAAAGACACTAACTACAGCCACTCACTATTAGCATTTACCAATTAGGCACTGATACATCACTATTACATTAACACATAACATAAAGACACTAACTACAGCCACTCACTATTAGCATTTACCAATTAGGCACTGATACATCACTATTACATTAACACATAACATAAAGACACTAACTACAGTCACTCACTATTAGCATTTACCAATTAGGCACTGATACATCACTATTACATTAACACGTAACATAAAGACACTAACTACAGCCACTCACTATTAGCATTTACCAATTAGGCACTGATACATCACTATTACATTAACACGTAACATAAAGACACTAACTACAGCCACTCACTATTAGCATTTACCAATTAGGCACTGATACATCACTATTACATTAACACATAACATAAAGACACTAACTACAGCCACTCACTATTAGCATTTACCAATTAGGCACTGATACATCACTATTACATTAACACATAACATAAAGACACTAACTACAGCCACTCACTATTAGCATTTACCAATTAGGCACTGATACATCACTATTACATTAAAACATAACATAAAGACACTAACTACAGCCACTCACTATTAGCATTTACCAATTAGGCACTGATACATCACTATTACATTAACACATAACATAAAGACACTAACTACAGCCACTCACTATTAGCATTTACCAATTAGGCACTGATACATCACTATTACATTAACACGTAACATAAAGACACTAACTACAGCCACTCACTATTAGCATTTACCAATTAGGCACTGATACATCACTATTACATTAACACGTCACATAAAGACACTAACTACAGCCACTCACTATTAGCATTTACCAATTAGGCACTGATACATCACTATTACATTAACACATAACATAAAGACACTAACTACAGCCACTCACTATTAGCATTTACCAATTAGGCACTGATACATCACTATTACATTAACACGTAACATAAAGACACTAACTACAGCCACTCACTATTAGCATTTACCAATTAGGCACTGATACATCACTATTACATTATCACATAACATAAAGACACTAACTACAGCCACTCACTATTAGCATTTACCAATTAGGCACTGATACATCACTATTACATTAACACATAACATAAAGACACTAACTACAGTCACTCACTATTAGCATTTACCAATTAGGCACTGATACATCACTATTACATTAACACATAACATAAAGACACTAACTACAGCCACTCACTATTAGCATTTACCAATTAGGCACTGATACATCACTATTACATTAACACGTAACATAAAGACACTAACTACAGCCACTCACTATTAGCATTTACCAATTAGGCACTGATACATCACTATTACATTAACACGTAACATAAAGACACTAACTACAGCCACTCACTATTAGCATTTACCAATTAGGCACTGATACATCACTATTACATTAACACGTAACATAAAGACACTAACTACAGCCACTCACTATTAGCATTTACCAATTAGGCACTGATACATCACTATTACATTAACACATAATATAAAGACTCTTGATCACACATGATAATTACAAATACAATACAATCACGTGTGAATGACGAGGAAGACAAGAAAGTCTGGGAGTGGAAGATAAATAGGGTGTTGGGTTGATGACCAGGGGAGTGCAGGAAACAGGTGTTGGGTTGATGACCAGGAGAGTGCAGGAAACAGGTGTTGGGTTGATGACCAGGGGAGTGCAGGAAACAGGTGTTGGGTTGATAACCAGGAGAGTGCAGGAAACAGGTGTTGGGTTGATGACCAGGGGAGTGCAGGAAACAGGTGTTGGGTTGATGACCAGGAGAGTGCAGGAAACAGGTGTTGGGTTGATGACCAGGAAAGTGCAGGAAACAGGTGTTGGGTTGATGACCAGGAGAGTGCAGGAAACAGGTGTTGGGTTGATGACCAGGAGAGTGCAGGAAACAGGTGTTGGGTTGATGACCAGGAGAGTGCAGGAAACAGGTGTTGGGTTGATGACCAGGGGAGTGCAGGAAACAGGTGTTGGGTTGATGACCAGGAATGTGCAGGAAACAGGTGTTGGGTTGATGACCAGGAGAGTGCAGGAAACAGGTGTTGGGTTGATGACCAGGAAAGTGCAGGAAACAGGTGTTGGGTTTATGACCAGGAAAGTGCAGGAAACAGGTGTTGGGTTGATGACCAGGAGAGTGCAGGAAACAGGTGTTGGGTTGATGACCAGGAATGTGCAGGAAACAGGTGTTGGGTTGATGACCAGGAGAGTGCAGGAGACAGGTGTTGGGTTGATGACCAGGAATGTGCAGGAAACAGGTGTTGGGTTGATGACCAGGAGAGTGCAGGAGACAGGTGTTGGGTTGATGACCAGGGGAGTGCAGGAAACAGGTGTTGGGTTGATGACCAGGAGAGTGCAGGAAACAGGTGTTGGGTTGATGACCAGGAAAGTGCAGGAAACAGGTGTTGGGTTGATGAACAGGGGAGTGCAGGAAACAGGTGTTGGGTTGATGACCAGGAAAGTGCAGGAAACAGGTGTTTGGTTGATGACCAGGAGAGTGCAGGAAACAGGTGTTGGGTTGATGACCAGGAGAGTGCAGGAGACAGGTGTTGGGTTGGTTGCAGCTAAATAATTGCCGGAACAGGAGAGGAGGCGGGCCTGACAAACCGCCCCCTCAGGGCATGTGTGGGTAAGCACAATTACAATTGGTAGAAGGTGTGCGGCACCATGGAGGGCGACAAAGACTCAGACTCTCACTACAAACGTTGTGACAAATTGAAACCTGCTTAAGGACTGCATTCATTGAGGGCACATAAACAGAATTTAACCGCAGAGAGCGTTTGTTGATTACGACCAATCACTTTCCCATTGAACAAAATCATTTCCAACCGTGTAAGCTAAAACGAGAAATAGGACAGCATATAAACCCTGGTTGTTGCAACTCACTGGCTCTCTTGGTTTCTTTCACTTTTTTATTTTTTATTTAACCTTTATTTAACCAGGTAGGCCGATTGAGAACAAATTCTCATTTGCAACGGTGACCTGGTCAAGAATAAGGCGAATAAAATGCGCAGGACAACATAGTTATACAATAAATACACCGAACACAAAAGTGCAAATACGGGGTGAAGTTATACAGAATGAGGTATGTAGTTGAGCAACATTGATAAGGCAATAACAACTATATAAAAAAATACAATGACTATCTAATTACAGGATGTACAAAGATTAAAGTGTGTCTAGCAGGTCATTTGAGTCTACAGATTATATGACCGTGGTTTTCGGGGAAAGAGCGTTTTAGCATGACTGAGCAAATACAGTAATTCAAGAATGTGAACAGGTATGACAGCAGTGCAAATGAGAGGTCCACTGTGCAAAAAGGGCATGGCGAAAATGAGAAGAAGTTAACGACAGTTAACAGGTAGAGAGATCGGACAGGTGTTCAGACAGGAGTAGTTTAAAGGCAACTGGTGAGATGAGGGTTTCAAGTTTTAGTGTTTTTGTATCTCGTTCCAGTCATTAGGAACTGAGTCCTGCTGCACTCTGAACCCAACACACTGCACACAGACGCCCACACTGAGTCCTCTGAACCCAACACACTGCACACAGACGCCCACACTGAGTCCTCTGAACCCAACACACTGCACACAGACGCCCACACTGAGTCCTCTGAACCAAACACACTGCACACAGACCCCCACACTGAGTCCTCTGAACCAAACACACTGCACACAGACGCCCACACTGAGTCCTCTGAACCAAACACACTGCACACAGACACCCACACTGAGTCCTCTGAACCAAACACACTGCACACAGACGCCCACACTGAGTCCTCTAAACCAAACACACTGCACACAGACACCCACACTGAGTCCTCTGAACCAAACACACTGCACACAGACGCCCACACTGAGTCCTCTGAACCAAACACACTGCACACAGACGCCCACACTGAGTCCTCTGAACCAAACACACTGCACACAGACGCCCACACTGAGTCCTCTAAACCAAACACACTGCACACAGACCCCCACACTGAGTCCTGCTAGATCACACCGAACACCATGAGACCCTTTGGATGCACTCGTCCAACGTCACAGCTCGATATCCTTCTTTACCGTAAAGCTCCTGCAACCGCGGTATCTCCGACCGACCGTAGCAGACGTCGGCGAATTCCATCGTCGCAGCTGGAGGGGGGGTGTAGTGTGTGAAGGACGTGTGCCTGGGATACAAGACATGGACATGCCTCACAGACGCAGTCATGCTGAGCACATTTAGATAAGAATCTGTTCAGCTCACGCTGTGCGTCTATAAGTGTCGCACAACAAAGGCTGAACTGGTCACACAAGAGTGTTGCTGTGGCGCTTTTCGTCTTTCCTTCGCATGAAAGACGTACGAGATAAAACATCACACACGGCCCTGTTTGTTTTTTAATGTATTCATTTTTGTTTGTCTCTATTCTCTTTATCTCCGTCTTTCTGTCTCTTTCTCTCACTTTATTATTCAATTAGGTTTCTGTGTTTCGACCGAAAGAGCCTTTATTGGCATGGGAAACATTTGTTTGTGGAAAAAAAAGAAATGTGTAACTACAGCGAAAAGACAACAATAACAAGCGAACGTGAATGTCCAACTAAACATTACACGCGCGCGTTTGTATTTCTAAATGATCTACGCATTTTAAATATTATATCATAGACTGTAAAACAACATGCGGAAAATAACAAGTCCTAACACAGAGGGGAGACCAAAACGGTCATGAATTAATTAATATTAGTCAGGTTCACGATGTGGTCTGCCTCGGCTGTCTGTCCTGTGACAAATCTTAATGCTGTGAGTGCATCGTAAGTGCCCCACCACGATCATTTGCAGAAATGAGAGCTTATAAATGTTTGATTTAATTTCAAACTCTTTGCGGATCTGATGGAAGCGCACGCCTCTAATGTGGTCATGCACTTGACGAGAGGTTCGGAAGTGCAGGCCTGTTTCCTCACCGTCTTGTGGGCAGCGTGCACGTACTCCGTCGTCTCCAAGAGCTCTGCCTATGGCAACCCCCCTCTTGTTTCTTTTTTGGTTCTCTGTGGTTTGATGACATGCATTATGGAGGT